>DWDW01000435.1:0-14964 GCA_018245635.1 Mimoniades versicolor eupheme | reverse complement strand
CTGGATATGTGCCTGATGCATGGCAATAGGCTCACCACCTATTCCATAGTGGGACGTAAACGTAACTGGTGAAACGTAGGAGTGATCTGCATTCCTCTGCCTACCTCTTCGGGGATTACAGGCGTGAAGTTACGTTTTTTGATTTGAATATCCCACTGATACGCGACTTAATTATTTCATTTTGACGAAATGTCTACGTGTATTGATTGTCACCAACGAAGCTAATTACGGTTTTGTCACTAACTGTATGACAACTATATTGTATGACAACTTGTCACAAACATATTTGTATAACTCTGACTAAGATTTTGTCACTTTTGTTGATCTCATTATAAATGTGTTAGTGTGTCATAGTTATATTTAAAATAACATTAAAGAAGTAACAATTTTTTGTTTAATTAAGAACATATAGGTATATGTTCCACTTTCCCACACGGTCATGTGATACGAAGATTTGTATACCTACAGTTACTTACTTACATTAATTTACACCCAGAAACAAAATACACAAAAACTACAAAATAACACAAATTCTGAATTAATAATCAGCGATAAGTTGGTCGTGTTATTCGTGTAGTTAAAAAGTTAATCGTTAGTTTGGTTAACTTTATCAATACATATTTAATAAATATATGTAACTTTTATAAATAATTAATTAATAACAATACTACATGGTATGAAGTTGATTGAGATTGAAATTGCTATGAAAATTTTATTTCATTTTGAAATTTAACAGATACAACTGGCCACATTTATCCAGACTCTAAGCGACAACTAGAAAATTTAGCTTAAAAAATCCAGTAGTGTCCGAATTGAGATTTGTACCCAGGACCTCTCGATCAGCAGTCGCGTTTGCAAGCAACACGACCAACGTGGCAGTCAAACTATGCAAACTCAACTAACTACATTTAACAACATTCAGTTAAGACTAAAACCCTTTGAACTGGAATACTTGTCCAGGACACAATAGTCACGAATAGTAATCAATAATAACGTAATGTAATATCAAGCATGTATCTCCCTAAAGGTGTAGGCAGAGGAGTATAATACTCCCAAGTTTCACCAAATCTCTTTCAATCCTACAAACGAATAGACGGTGTCCCTTCTCCCATACATCGGGCACAAATCCAGACCCCGAGTTATTACTGGGAATTTCAAATTAAAAATCTATTAGTAACCGAGAATCGAAGTCAGGACCTCTCGCTTAGCAGTCGCACTTGCGACCACTCGACGAACGAGGCAGTGACAAAAAAATAGGCGAAAAAAAACCATTCAAACTCAGCATTCCCAGTGGTGCGGAGTTTGTTTTGATTCAACGCAAATATAAAGAAACTTAGCTCATTTCAGCGCTAAAGAAATCTCATAAAACGTTCGCTACTAAGGTGTTTTATTGTACGACGTATACATAATTGAAAGGCATTTTCAGTGTTTTCAAACATGTTTATAATAACAGCGGCCCTTATATTTAGGTGACTACGTAAAATATTAATTTGGAACTGAAATTCGTTCTCGACATGAACATTGTGCGCTTATTAAAATAACTCAAGTGTTTAATGTATCTCATATCGTCATATAGTCAATCTGATTACCAATGGATCGAA
The DNA here is from genome assembly GCA_018245635.1 of Mimoniades versicolor eupheme. Classification (NCBI taxonomy): domain Eukaryota; kingdom Metazoa; phylum Arthropoda; class Insecta; order Lepidoptera; family Hesperiidae; genus Mimoniades; species Mimoniades versicolor. Next base: position 13,363 of record DWDW01000435.1, on the reverse strand, counting down.
AATACGTCGAACCCTTTTTACGACTCTAAATTGATTATTTCGTATGACGTCTTAATATATAACGTATGTAATATATGTATATGTTATGAGGGAAGTTTAAGAGCTCGACTTCGCGACTTCGATTTCGCGAAGCGTTAATACAAAATGTACCTACGTGTTGAAATTTTTATGTAGTGAAAAATGGGTATTACTACCTGAAACTGTACTTGTAGCTAGGTCGAATTTAAAAATTTATTGACGGACTTTCTGTAATTGAAACTTTATTTATTTATCGTAACTTGGTCATTATATAAGTAATTCAATAAATTGTGTTCAGAAATAGATACAGCGATACAGGAAAAACATACCTACGTATATTTGTATGGAATAAGCCGGAGGCGTATACACTGAGTAACCATCAAGATTCCGAGGCATCAATAGAAATCTTAGTCAAAAAACCTAACTGTACCCGACCTGGGAATAGAATTCAGTACCTACCTCATGTATATAATGTAAAATGCCATTCACTATCCACGACTATGTCGGAGAGTATTTCCGCTATCGATTTATCGGCAGTAAAGTTACGAGTATCTAATGACATTAAAAAAACTCCATGAAATAAAGTCTAATGCCATTACTTAAAATTACTTAAAACATTTTTGCAAAAAAAAATAAGAACGCAAATTCTTATACCTTGAGATCAATCCTTTCATCTAGGTAAATCATGAATTACTCAAATTGATTAACAACAGTCGGACACATTGCGAACAACACACAATAAATAACAATGGAATCTGTAAACGTAGGTACCTACTGTTTGTAACTCGTTAAAAAATATGACAATAATTTTCGTAGATTTTCTTCCACGGTAATTCATTTAATGACTGACCGCACGCTGTACGTTAAGACCATAATCACCATCAAGGGAAACCTTGGCTTGCTCATTCGAGAACCGAGATGGAATAATAAAATACTTGGTTACTAATGGCTCATCCAATGTAGAATAAAATATCTTCACATGTATGGGAATGTTGACGTGTGCGGGTGCCCAGGAAGGCCAAGGCCAAGACCAAGACCCTACCTTGATCAAATAGGTCAGATATTGGGTGATGGGGGTGATCAGAAATCTCCGAGTATACGGAGAGAGTAATGATTTTGAAAACGAGACAAATATATTTGGCACTGTCTGCCTACACTGTACAATCCGACATAAATTTTATCAACGTCTACAAAGTGACGTACACTAGTTACTTTCGAAGTAAAAGTTCCATCAGGAGATACAGTGATAAGTTTTACTTAGCAATGAATCGCTTCCAACTTGTGTGAATATGATTTAAAGTTGATATAAGTTTGCCATTTACGTAGACAGAAGTATAAATGAAAGTTGTGGGCGGTATTGTGTAAATGTATTCGCCAGTGTATTACCTGTTAAATCATATTACGAATTAATCGAACCTTAGGTGACAAACATATCCGAAGGATAGAGCTCTATAACCATTTTCAATTACTTAACATTAAATGACAAAATGTTACGCTTGTATTTCCCAGAAGGGGTAGGCAGAAGGGTGTAGTGCTTCCACTTTTCATCAGTTCTGTTATACAATCCATGTTATATGATCCTAGTTACATACACCGGGGCCAAATACACACATTTTTAAATATGGCATAATCTACTTGCCTACCTTTCCGGGGATTACAGGCGTGATGTGACCTTTTTAAAAATATCATTATGCACAGACAGCCCTGAATTATCTGTGTTCGGATTATCATTATCTCATCATATTAAAATAAATTTAAACCTGTTTAATTAATTCCATTCTCTTCGAGAAAAAGCCGTCTCAAATACAGTATTATACATAATCTTTCAAATATTTCACTATTGATACTGATCGTTAAAAAATATAGATTAAAATATCCAAGGAGTATTCGGCTAATGATTCTTTAATATCACAAAAACAGAAGTCGCTGTATGGCAGCCATTATGTAGAATAACTTTATAACAAAGGTGCACAGAGGAGAAGTAATTATGGGTCTGTATTATGTTTGCCGATCTAGCTGTAATAACTCAATTTAGTTCGTACTGTATCGTGTTTCGGAGCTTTGTGGTATAAAGTAAAAAAAAGTAACACCACGCCTGTAATCCCCGAACAGATAGGCAGAGGAATGTAGAACATTCTCACGTTTCACCAGTTACTTTTAAGGCTCACGATGGAATAGGTGGTGAGCTGGATGATATGATAACAGATGGCGCCACTGGTCACGAATTAGTAGTTGTTATACTTATTTAACGAGAAGAAAGTAATGAGTGTTCAATATATTTATGCATACAGACCCTACGTCCGTCATGCACATTTATTACTATCTGTACGCTCTGACCTAGGTGACTTGAGACTCCCCCATCCGCTAGTATCTGGCCTATGTGGTAGAAATGCTTTCGTTTCCAAATTGCATGTAAGTGTGCGTAAAATTGAAATAACTATTGATTGCATCAATGGCTAGCATATGTAACTGAACCGGGGGTTGTAAGTTCAATATTAAAACAGAATTTTTTTGTGTTGAAGCACGAATTGTAACGTAAATGCAAACGAATCCATTAAAACTGGAACAAGTAGTATTAAGTTAACTGTTTGGTCTATCTACTTATGAATTTAGATGTCTATATAGTAAAATATCTACGTATAGAAGTAGCTATGCTGTGACCTTACACAGATGATAGAACCACCCGCAGTGACCACACACAACAAAACCGCAGGACTGTCCCTAAATTCCCTCTCCGTATCCTCTTACAGGTTTTTTGGCTTTTCCTTCTGATTTCCTAACACCAAAACAGGAACACGTAAAATTAACCGTAAGTAGAGGACATAGAGACGAATTTCGGAACCACAGTACAAAAATTCCGTGACGCGAACCTATATAGCACTTAAATATAAAGCAATAAGTATTAAAACCGCGTGAATCAGGATGTGAACTAATGACATGTAAATAGTTAGAAGACACGTAATTTGTTCGAGAAATAGCAAAAAATTGACACAATTATTCATATGAATTTACGTTTCAATGACTATTACAAGCGACGATGATTGAATGTACAAGTTTTTTATAACGATGTCACTTTGCATATATCAGAATATTTCTAATATTAATACCAAATTCGTCGTTTTACTTCGCTGACAACATATTAAAATATTATTACGTAGGTATTTGTGAAATATTTACAGTTTCTTACATGTCAGTGTTTTACGAAAAATCACATTGTTATACAGAAACAAACGAAGAAAAATCACTTTACAATAATGCTTCACAATTATAAAATACGATTAGAATACGAAAGACAATATAACTAACTCCATCTCAGCGGCGGAATTCGAACGTGCCCTCTGGTGACAGATATTTGCAATCTACAAAGTTGCCTTCTGGAGGCAAAGAGATCTATGAAATGTCATATGTCTATCAGCAAGTCATCGTCATCAACGGTCTGTATTAATCCACTGCTTGACAGAGGTCTTCTGTAATGAACGCCATTGATCTCTGCCCTTGATGTGCCTCATCCAACTTCTACCGGCGTCACTTTTAATGTCGTTATTCCGCCTGATTATATTATTGCCCGGATTATCACTGTTATTGTTTTAAGCTGCCTCATTAGTCGTGTTGTTTATAAGCGCGACTGCCGATGGAGAGTTTATTTGGTTTAAATTTGGAATCCAGTGCTATTGGATTTTTGGAACCTGAAATATATTGTAGTGGCTCGGAGTCTGGATTTGAGCCCGGTGTATGGCAATAGGACCACCACCTATTCCATGATGGAATGTTAACGTGACTGGTGACGCGTACCTCCTCAATATTATAAGCGCGTAGTTAAGTTTTTTATATTGTGAGAATTATGTACAAGAAAATTTTAAAAAATGTATATCAGGAACTAACTCAGGACAACTGTACGGAGCGGGAGCTGTTCTGAAATAGATCAGTATCTAAATTTATGTTCTATGGCCTCAACCCTTCTCATTCCAAGAATACACCCATGTCCAACAGTAGAACAATGAAATTGTCGTCTTCTTCTTCTTCTTCTTCGCTTTGACAACTGATCCTGAGTGATCAGCCATCGTGGTGAAAGGATTGATCGCAATGTCCAGGGTGCGCTGGGCAGCATATGTTTGTACTTAACCAGACATAGTCGTCGCCCGGGGATGCTCCTTTCGTGTACCAAAAAAAGTTGTCGTTGATGATAATGATTACGAACACTGTTCGCAGAAGTATCTTCTCTGCAAACAAATATTATAAATGATAACAATTTTTAAAGGTATTTGCAGGACTTTCCGATTTCCAGTAAATTATAAGTCAATAACTGGTATGATAGTCTCTTCTGTCTACCTTTTCGGGAATTATAAGCGTGATGTTACGTTTCGTTTTTGCTAAGTATAAATCCAAGGCCGTGTTAAAACTTGTTACAGGTAACAAGCCAACCGTTGACGTTCGTAATGAATGAGCATATTAGATTACGCTCCACGCATAATTATTTTATATATAGATATTTGGTTACAAAGAAGCCCGAGGCGTTATATTAACCATACTCTCCTTACGACTCAACATTCAGTTAATGGCATTAATCTCAAACTCGTTAGCATATATCAAATTGGTTAGGAAGAAACATTTGTATGACATAAGAATTTTTCACCTTAATCATAGGTTTCCACTTATAATACAGTAATAATGAAACCATAAGGAAACGCCATACAAATTGCTCAAACAATCCATATTACGTTTGTGTTGAAAAACATCAAGTCATTTTCGTTAACTATTACACAACCTTAAAGGTTAACATGTCCATGGCTAAAGTTACATGATTGAACAATCTGATCGATTATACATATTTGTCTGTATATATGTATAAATCTCCATGACGCTGAGACACAACTTTAGTTTTTAAGTTAACTTGGCCTAGAGCTATTTTAATGATTGATTAAATTTTAATACTTAGGTACACGGGCAAAAATTCATACATTGTTTTTTAATTGATTTTAACAAGACATAAAAAATATTCTTAACATAAAAACAACGTTAATAACAGCTTTAGTATCAACAATGTTGTGTTTAATACACATATGACTAACTTAGGGTTTCCAGTTGAATTTTCTAATAGTGACTCTGAGGTCTAGATTTCTGACCGGTACGTCTGCAGCTGTTCTCTCTCTGTCTCCTATTCAACGATGGGATGAACGTAACTGATTAAACGCAGGAATATACTCTACTCTGCCTACCTATTCGGGGATTACAGACATGATGTTACGTATTATATATATTTAAGCTTCTTTACATACATAGATACTATGTTAACGTTTTATATTATGTTTTAAATTAACTCAAGAAAATTAAGTAAGGTTTTCCTTACATTTAACATATTATATTATAAATTAAAATTGGAGTGTGAACAAGACAAAGGCGCCATATTAAAAGTATTATATAAATGCTATAGCCTTTTGCATTATGTTACTTTCAGCTTGTGACTTATAAACTAGTTATAAGAAGTCCAGTGCTGGACAAGGCATGGTGGAGCGGTGGAGCTTTGGGGAGGCTTATGTCCAACAGTGGGCAAGGATAGGCCGATGATGATGATAAGTTTCGTATCATGTTAACCCAGCTTATATCTGTTGAGGCTTTGTTCATTTAAGTCTACTTACTTAGTTGGCGAGGATATTAATTGGTTTCAGAGATTACAGATATTGCAGAATATACTATGGATATCTGTATCTACGTTTATCATACTACTATATAAAGCTATTAGTCCTGTCTGTACATTTTACAATTTTGCCAACTTTGGGATGAGTATTGATTGTATAATACACAAATCTTAATTTTTTTTTTAGTTATTGTCCTATATTCGTCCTGCTGTAATTCGAAAACATGTTCATCCTTCTCGACGAAAATTTGTATAAAGTAAATGTATTATTCATATTCATTATTTTATCGGTATCTGTGAAAAGTGCTAAAATACTCTTTATATTACACAGACATTTGCCAAGAATCAGATCCAAAATATCGTACCACACGGGAAATCAAAAAATTTGTTTCGTCTTCTTCCAATTGTCTCTAGGGCTTAAAATCAAAATAGATATTTAAAGTCGCAGAGTAAGCGTCGTGCATTCATTTTTTTAAATAAATATTATAATTTAAATGACTCATTGGTTTAGTGGTTGCGAGAGCGCTTGCTGAGCAAGTAGTTCTGGACTCGGTTCCCGTGTCGAGCAAAGAACTATTGGGTTTTTCTAACATGAAATTCCCATTAATAGCACGGAGTTAGAATTTGGGCTAATTGTATGTCAATAGACTCAGCCTCTATTACATGGTAGGTACTTATCACATAACCGTATCACATAACAGTAAAATTAGTAGAAACTACTACAATCCTCTGCCTACCTCTTGAAAGCAGTGCGGGCGTGACTTTATATCGTCTTATTAAATTTTACAATTTCTATTTACGCTCAGCGAAGCGAATTATCTGCTTATTCGATATACTATATACTCATATGTGGGCACTCGAAAGGGAGTTACATGTGTTCCTTGCAACTGACGTCAAGTTAAGTAGAAACGAGCTCAGGTCCAACGTCGCGAGGGAAGCAGGAGCTAAATTTGAATATTTCCGTTCTATAAACGGCACATTACTTGAATGAGTCAGTGTTCGAGTGGCGGCAGGCTCGACTGCCCATGAAGACGGGTACTGCGCGAGTACCGACCCACTGCTCGTACTGGGTTTTTCTGTCTTTAAATTTCTAGTAATAGCTCGGAGTCTGGATTTGTGTCCGGTGTATACTCATATAGCAATAGACTCATCAACTATTCCATAGTGGGACGTAAACGTTACTGGTGATACGTGGGGGAGTACTACACTCCTCTGCCTACCTTTTCGGGAGATGTAGACGTGATATTACTTATAAAGAGCACATTAAACGTACAGGGAACTGGGTGATGTTTATAAATAACAGTAGTTACATAGCAACACAAAACTTAATTGTTTAGCGACGCGTCCTCTACGTACTTGTGTAGATATATGTATGTTCACGCATCATCAACTTTTTATTCATTCACTAAGACGGAGACCTCCTTTTAGACTTTCAGCCACGTTGGCCAAGCGCACATGGCGTACCTGATTTACTACAATCCTGCTCAAAGTTAAATAGCGCAAATTATAAACGACAAATTAACACAAATTACATTATATATCATTAGGTAATTAATTATATTATTAATAATGTCATATATCATTCCATTCGCAGTTCTGTAGGTACTAATGGTGTGGGGAAAAGGAATTTTTCGATTTATTATGTCACGACATACTATTCGCTGTACCAATATTAATAGCGAGATGGAATCCGCTTCCTTAGTAGAGAAGGCAGGTTCATTACACTCCAAGAGTTCCGGAAAATCCTTGGAGAATACTAGTGATGCGAGCACTCGTACATACGATTTTGTTAAATAAATATTACTTATCTCGCAGCGGCCTGCATTTCTTTCTTCGAATAATTTGAATAAAGAGCGGATTTAATTCCTCGGTGATGGCTAGAAACCGTGGCAGGAACTATAAATGGGAATGAAAAGAAACAAAACATAAAATTAATAAAAGTTCGAAAACCTTATGGCTAAATAAATAAATGTATGTCTTAAATATTTCCAAAGCAGCTGCATTTTGATATAAGTCACAAACAATTTGTTATTAAGGAAATAATATCAAAATATGGGACTAAATACAAAAAAATATATATTAGTACCAGTGTGAGGGGATACTGAAAAATGTTTTATGGAATCATATATGTATCTTCTAAAGTGCTAAGTAATAATGGCATTACGACAAAAGTACTTCCAAACACTCCAATCACTACAGGTACGAAGTGAGCAGATTTTTTTTGACATACATAATATAACGCCTGAATTGTGTGTACTAAGAAAAGCCCAACACTTTGCGCGACCCGGGAATCGACACCGGGACGACTTGATCACCTCGATTTACAGATATTTTTATTTTTTCAGATCACAGCTTGTTAAAAACTAAAATATTCCTACAAAAATCACTACTAAAGCATTCATTTTGAAAAGAAATCTGAACGAATCCTGCCATTCCCGTGGGTTCCATTTCCTGTTCGATATGATTCCTGTCTTTTTCAGTTCGTTTTCAGCCACTGTTTTATACGTTTTCTCATTGTTAAAGACGTCAAACTTTTTGTTATCACGTCTCACAGTGAACACGATCTCATCTCATTACTATTAATATTACAATTTGACATATCCATTAGACCAGTGGTAGGTGAAACTCACTGTTGAAATCCGGGTCGCGGTTTGATTCTCGACCAGGACAAATATTTGTGTAATAAGCACATGTATTTATTTTCTGTCTGATTATAAAAAAGTATCAATATAAGTAGACAAAATTATGTATAGGTACTTATAGAGTTTATCAGCTGTGTGTCTAGTTATAAAAACAAAGGTTCTGCCTATTTTAGGATTAAAAAGGCGTGCGTGGAGATGCCCAAAAATATGTATTAATTAAAATATTCACATGAATGCATGCTCTGCTGCATTGACTCCATGCACACTTTGGAACTGGTGTCGATAGACGAATAAAATACAAATAAAATAAAAAAAATTATCTTTTCAACGTATGCAACGCCTGGGACATCCCTAAGCGCGACACACGCAATCAACCAAACAAAAGGAATCTGCTTGAAATTCGTTTCATAGCGGAAACTGCTTTATACTTGAATAACCTCCAGACGTCATAACGCGACGCAGGCAGAAAGGATGTTCTTGACGCACACCGCTTTTTAATTTTCAAAATGTCATGTAGATATAAAATAAAGATGTAATGTTTTTTTTTAGAAAACTCCCATCAAGTCTGTACACAGATTTTTTTGGCCTTCACTGCTCTCAACCCACAGCGTAATGGACCTAGCGTTAGGATATAATAGTGATATATTTCGTATTTTGCGTTATAATTTGTAACGCAATTATTATTCACGGCTAATCCCTATTTGATTTGCGGGTACATTAATCTCTATTCATATTTAATCAACAGCTCAATACAGCGATGACTGTCGATAGGAGATTAAGCTAAAAAAGTTTACTGTTTTGCTAATATTCCATTAGCCTTGTTTTATTAGTTCATTTATGATTCACACTTATCGAGCGCGATTCTCCATTTAAAGTAAAAAATGTGATTAGAAGGAATGAAATTCCCAGGAATGGAACGGAGTATGATTTTGTTTTCCGTGTTTAGGCTCCCCATCGTGGTGGGACGTATTACTAGTAAACCGTAGTTGTATACACATCTGTACCTATCCCATTGGGGAAATACAGGCGTCATTTTATGATCCGTTATGTATGAAATTGGAACGTTTTGCCTAAAAAACTATTTGTCTATGACAGCCATGAAACTAGGACACAGAAATAGCGTTTTCGATAGATACATAAAAAAATTACAAAAACCATTTCTTAGAATGTTATTATACATGAATACTCATAAATTTAGGATAACCACAAAGAATATTGGCATATACCAACAGTACAACGTAAGCCAAGTAGTAAATTGAAATGTGGTTGGTAAATCTCTGTCATAATTGTTTAATTTATAATGAATATCGAGGATTTGCATAAATAGTTAGTTTAACCATTTGCTTCTAAGTCTATATAGACTATTATTATGTTAATTCGTGGTATAGAAAGTCTATACAGACTTTCTATATAACAAATTAACATAATAATAGATACAACATTCACTTTTGTTCACTCCCAAACTTAGTCTCAAACTCTGTTGCAAACTTAATAACAAAACAGACAACTCAGTCTCAAACTCAAAATTTTAAAATGAATTTCAAGTACTTTTATATTGTTAGGTACATCGTCTTGAAATATTTCAAGGCATATAGCAAAAATTTTATTAAATAATATCGGTACACAACTCTTCTTAAAAGCAATTATTTTACACATTTTTATAAAGGAATTACTCTGTTACAAAGACTTCGATGTCTCTTACTACCACAAAAATCTCTCTTACTGCCACAAAAATATACGAAAACTGATTAGAGCAAGAAACTACACAAAATTTACTGCTATACGAGTACAGATTATGACCAAAACTAAAAACCGGGCTCAATATTTGCTAAACAAAAGAAACACGTCCCATTTAACAGTTTAATAAGATATACCTATAGTTTGTTTTTACTGCACATCTTTCAATAAACGTAGAAGTAACAACAAATAAATTTAATCTCATGAAATCGAGATAAATTGAATTAACAAGTTGATACATCATCTACATTTTATTGATTCATTATTTAAATATTCAAACACAACAATCATGTTAGCTATGCGAATTATAATTTTAACATATTTGAAAAACTTATTCGCATAACGTACGGCTAACAGTGCCAATATTGAAACCTATTCTTCGTATAATAACATTAAAAAAAGTTATTTGAATGGGTTATAGAGTAGTAGAGTAAAGTAAATGGTGTTGTATAGTTTATAATATCAGCAGACGTATTGACGAAATAAATTATATGTAAGTATATGGAAAATATAGATAGGTACATTTTATTCAAACTTCCCATTTTAGACAAATTTGGAATGAAGTACATTGATGAATATACAGTAATATGGCTAAGTTATTATAACTAATATATTTTACTATTTACTATTTACTATTATACTATTTTATCGAACTTATTATTGTATTATAGACGACAAAGGATCGCTGCTTTTAGTTGAGTAAAGTAAAAAAAATGTATATTAAAATATTTTCATTTTCAAGGCCCTCGAATGGTCCCATAATGTGCCCAGTATGGAATTCGCCGTTTCTTTTGTGACCTCGCTCTGCCCACCAAAGCCATCAATGTCTATCACTTCAACTGTCGCCACGCCACGGTAAAAACTTGTTCTATTGTAATATAAAGATGCGTGCACGCTGTGAAACCTTTCATTGTTCGTGTAAAAAGCAAACAATATACGCATTATATGCATACAGAAAGAATATTGTATAGTTAAATCCACACATAAACATAAGAATTCCGTATTTCGTATAACTGAATGAAGCATAAAAAATATATGCTTACATGAAAAAAAATTGTTAACTGGCACTAGGAAGTTAATTCTTACCTCTTAGTTTTCTGGAACACTGTTTAGCAAGTAATGTCCGCAGTCTTCAGATAGCGCAATGTCGTATTTACATATCCATTCTATAATAGTTACTAATTATCTGTACTGCAAAGTAATATGTATATACAATTAATATACGATATCATATTTGCATATAATATGCCCCTCTCTGCCCACTCCGTAAGACACCTAGCGAGATGATAATGATAGGAAGAACAAATATCATGGACAGAAAGACTTAAAATTTCTGTTTTATAAACTTTAACATCCAACTATCTTTTGGTACGATAGTTTCTTTTCCCAAGAGCGAGATTCTCTCAACATTGTACGTGATCCAAATCGATTGAAAGAGAGCAAGTAGAAAAATTGGCCATTCGTACTTTAGCGAATATTGAACAGACTTAACAACTCGGCTTGAACGGGATGAAACGTGTCATCCAGATTTCTGCGGGAATTTTTTTCTGGAAAAACGAAGAACATTTGGCTCGCTGAAAATCAGATGCCGCAATACCGAAACGTGTACAATATACTGAGCGAGACCGATCTGTACGTATTTCATGCTTGTTTATAGGTTACAAACAAGATCAATAATAGAGAGACGAGAAAATTAAAAAACCAATCTGTAACAATTACTCGCTTTGTCCTAAAAGTCTCTTGACATGTGATTTTGTTGGCAACAAAAATCCAAATCAATTTATATTTACATGCTTGTAATGTAATCTTACTTTTATAAAGTACTAGCTGACACGGCAAAAGCTGTTTTGCCTTAGAAATTCATTTCTAGACTATAATTTGCTTATTATAAACAATAAAGGAACTATCGTGTGTTTTAATGTTTTAAATATTTGAAAAGTTAATTACTATTGAATTATTTGTATATTTAACATAGAAATATACTAACATGGCGGCAAAAAAATGGAGAGTGCGGATGGGAAGGTAAAAAATTGGGGATATAGATATTTTTTGACGACAAATCTGAAAAATAAAAAAAAATGCCATTAAACAAATAGATTTTTTTATGGATAGAGCGACCCTTATTACTCATGGGTATATAAAATAGCTCTTGACATTGTCTCAGATCTACTAAATATACAAAAAAAAATTCATAAAAATCGGTCAAACGTTTCAGATAAGTTCAACAACTAACACTGTGATACGAGATTTTTATTCATTAAGATATACAATCATATACAATCCTAGCACTGTTATAGTTATGTTCTAAATTTGATTTAAATCACAAAAGAATGAAGCCGCGTCTTCAATTAATGTCTGCATAAAAAGGCGAATGTATGTTCGTCATATTTTATTAACACAGTGAGCACCCAGCTTTACTTTTCATTATACAAATAGCACAAGAGGCCATTAACGTGGTCCAACACGTGAAATATGCTATCAATCAAGATAAAAGTAATTCTCATTACCATACGTTTAGCATTAATATAGACGGTCGTTAGGTCCGAGGATGTAGGAATATGAGGAAAAGCTGACATTTTTGAGAGGCTGGCTGAAATTGTAATAATTTATTAACAGTGCCACTTGGGATTTGGAAAGGAAAAGTCATTTTTATGTTCTGAAGTGGGCACCTACATGGAAAAAGGGGTTTGCAGGGCACGCCACCCAACGGACACATAAACGACCCCAATTCCGGTTCATAATTAATTGTGACTCGTAGTAAAATAGCAGAGCAGACATTGCTTTCGGCATAAATTGTACAGGTTGATTATAAGTATATAAAACTGTTCAGATTCTATTAAATTCATATGTGCATTAGCTAACTATGAGTATGAGGTTATTACGTTTATGTTTTTTCAAAAATCTTTAATCAATATTGTGATAGATGTACACAATATTTTTATTGACAGCACTCTTTAATTAGTCACAAGTCATAAAAACTAATTATTTAAATCAAAACAAAATGCCTAACATTATATTATGTTTTTTGTACATTTTTTAAAAATACGACTTGAAAACTTGAGAATCTATAAAACAAGACATGTTTTTATTTTGATACATGTATCTAATCTAAAAGGAATACCTACTTCAAGAATTCTACAGTGGGACGCAAACGCTACTTGTGAAACGTGGCAGTGTACTACACTCCTCTGCCTACCTCTTCGATATTTACAGACGTGATATTACGTATTTGCTAATATTATATTATAAAATCCTAATTAAGGTTACCTACAAGGTTACGGACAAATTGCGTTATAATTACAAAATGACATAGTCCACAAAATAATTCCAT
>DWDW01000434.1:0-14977 GCA_018245635.1 Mimoniades versicolor eupheme | reverse complement strand
CCGGGCATGGCAGGCTGGGTTAGGGGGGTGAGGGGGGTGAGGGGGGGGGGAGGGGGGCGGGGGGGTTAAAAAGACTTTTTTTTTTGAAATTAAATTAATTTACTGCCATAGTTCTATTATCTATGTGTAGTTATATTTCACCTCATAACGCTTCCCTAGTGAGTAAGGTGATTAATTTATTTGCCTAAAATTCGGTTGAATTACTTCCTATAAAATAAAACTAGGTTTACTTCCGGTATGATGTTATGGATGGATGTATGTTAAGGATGTTTGATGGTGGTTTACAAGGAACGGACAAATACCAGCTCTGTTCACCCCCGACGCAACATACTATAAGGTTGGAATTTTGATTGATCGAGATAATAACGTTTTTAATTTCTTTACCGACGGCGACATCTGTGTGTTACACGATAAAACCATCTGTATCTACATGTACACATAGGTACGTGAATATTAAATTAAGTACTTACGTGAACATAATTTCTATATTATGCAAGTCCGTTCCACTTGTAAAACACATCAAATGGCGTGGGCGTTAGCACGCTGAGTAAGCTTTCTATAAAACAAAAAATCGACGGTAGTCTTCCTCTAGACCGAACACGGCTAGAATTTACCTATAACTAATACTTCAATGTAACAAATAAAAATATATGTAAAAACATTGTTAACATTGCAAGTACGAAGGATATTGTTGAAGGATAGTACAAAAAAAATGCTGTATTCGCTTCTGATGTCATTACTTGAAACTCGTATGTTTGACAGAATTCATGATAAGGCTTTTTATAAAACGATCCTCAGCATGTCCTAGTAGCATTTCTCATAGACCATCATCCAGACATTTGATCGGAACAATGTCTTAAGGCGGCTTTATAACGGTTATAATAAAATATACGCATGTATTTTTATTAATACGATGAATTAAAAATGTATTGTTCCACGTTTAAAAATGTTCCACTACATAATATGAGAGTGTAATTAAATTTGTCGATATCGAACACGCATCACACTACTACTCTACGAAAACCTACACAATATTCGGTATAAGTTGTACTTGTTAAATATTGGTTAAGTTTTTATTACCAAGTGTTATTTGTTAGCATTTCTCTTAATGATAAGTATAATGCATAATGCTTATGCTGTCAAGTATTCGGATACGCCGCCGGACATTGTGTGCGCGTTGTCGGTTTTTGACGCTGGGCGTTAGGATATCTTGTGCGGATAACGTAGGTAGTAGATCAAAGACTGAAATATTGTGTGTGCGAACGCCACCTTGACGTTTTTCGGAATTCACTGTGACTTTCCCGCGCTAAATGTCTTTCTACATTTATTGTTATTGTCTATGGTATATACAAGCTAGTTGTAAAGGTTATTATTGAAACTAGGCTAATAATGATAATTGCCAATTAGTCGATATTGTTTTGTATAACAGTCATATATATGTCATTCAATTGTTATATTGAATGATGTTTATATAACTTATTTTGCAAATAATACAGCTGTGAGCGTTTAAAAACTGATTAGAGGTGCGCTAGAGTAATTTGAGTTGATGTGGTCTGGCGTCAAAAATCGATGTCGCATTCTTCCAGTGTTTTCAAATAATTTTAAGTTAATTTTAGTGACTCTGTGACCTGTTAACGCGTACGGAGTGCGGTGTGTTATGCGTAGATGTTTGTTTTTACGCTTGTAAGTATATTATTATATGTACATTTTGAACAAAAAAAACCTTCGGTATTTCAATTTTACTTTGACGAGCTTGTAAAGTATTTGTGTTTGACTACATTATATTGTATGCCTTTTTTATAATGTAATTGAATGTCATCTGTAACGGTCATAAAAAATGTTTGTGCGGGAACTTTTTATTATTGTGTACATAGCATTTAGTTATCCAAAGTTAAATCCAAATACATTTTGCAAGACTACGATTTAATTATTTCCGCTGTACGTTGTAGACGATCGTTTTGTGTGTGTGCTGTGGAGCGGTATCCGAACAAACGAGAAGCAAAGGCTATGGTGCATCATTTCTGCCATTGAATAACCTAAAATTAATATATAATAGGGAGTAATAATAATTTACTTCTAAAGGCTCTAAGGTAATTTAGTTACGATAAAAACAATGTTGTCATGTTACAAACTATGTAGGTTGTAATTTGCGTATTTTTACATGGTGGCGGCGCTACTGTCGTTCGTTCGAAAACCGCGCGGGAAAATGCTTTATTTATATTCTTTTCGCTTAGGTGCCAGCGGTTATAGCTATGGTAATAAATCCGTAAAATCTTGGTGGAATGTTAAAATAATGAGTGCTGGTTGATAATGCTCAATGATTGATGGTCTCTGTCGCGATGTACTTGGGCTTTTGTGAAAATAAAGGGCGTATATTTCGTCAAATGAGCATTAAATTGTCGACATTATGTTGAATAGGTCGGTTTTTCTATTGCGTATTATTGTTTATATTTTGGAAATTGCGATTTTATGGCGCTGATGGAAATATAAAACATCTCCAAACATGTGTATGAAGTAACGCCTATTTTGACTTCTGAATGATATCGTGACCACAGCTTTGCTGGCACCTACAAAATGCTTCGAACTTAAATTGTCATTACACATGGTTCAAATAACCACATCTAAGAATGATTAGATAAGTTAAGTGTTGTTTTGCCGAAGTCTGGGTTGCCCATATTTTGTGCCTATTGTAATAAGGTTCCAATAACATTTTATACTAACATTTAATTTCACCTGGTGTTGCCATGTCGCCTGAATCACATACTTATATATTACATCTGTATCTTAACTACTTACGTCTAACTTCGTATTGAAACCTGTGTAATGTCTTAATATAAATTATGCTTAAATAAACGGCTTCTATCGGGCTGGCGCGGCGACACTGTGGGAAAGAGATAGCAGTATATGACAAGATGAACACATAGCCCAGATAAAACGTGACAGTGATAGTCTGCAGGCAGCCAATGCGTTTTGGTGATAGGACGGTATATACATAGGGGGTTTAATTTATTATTCCATATATATTAAAATAAAAAGAATGTCAAGTTTTGGATGTTTTATTAAAATCAAGAACGCTTACGAAACAGGAATTCCTACTAACCCTAAAGGCTCCCTACTGTTTAAGAACTCTAGTATTATCCGATCGTCGGTAAGTAGCAATTATGCTGTTTGGTATTTGTTCCAAGCGTGAGAGGTGCAAACCTAATTGCATCCGAGTTTAAAGGTGGCTATGAGCGGTGATGATATTTTGTATTTATACATATATGTAAATTAGAACCAGTCAAAATAATCATATTTCACACTGGAGATGAGGTTTAATGAATAGAAATAAGCTCTATCTGTTGAGGCGGTCATAAATACTTTTCAGATACTATGCAGATAGATTTCGCAAAATATTTCTAATGCGAGTGTGGAAACAAATTAAAATCAGCAATATTTAAAAATTTGATTTTTACACAATTACATTAAAACATTCTGCAAAGCGATGACATATCAACTCGTAAGCAATAGTGATGGTAAATTGAAAAATATACAAGTACATAAGTAAAATAAAAGCAGGTACACAACTAAAATGAAAGATACAATGAACAGTTAAATAATTTAATAAGATCTACAATAAATTTGAGCAAGTCAATAAATAGAACAATAAAAATAAGGATCAAGATTATTACATTATAATTTAAAAAGCAAAGCGTTCGTAAACTCTCGCAAAATCTTGACCATATTGAAACCTTAATTTTGTATCTACATAGATATTGTCTGTATGGTAATTGACTCAACACCCACACCTTAGTACCCCACGTCCATAGTGGGACGCAAACGTAGCTGGTGATACGTGCGAGTGTACCACACTCCTCTGCCTACCGCTTAAGAGATTACAGGTGTAATTTTACGTATCCATATAGATAAGTGATGAAATTATTCACAAGCGGACGCACGCATGTTGAACTCACAGTCGACCAGCTTAACGGACCGTCCGCCGTGGCCCAGCCACAAACGACTGGAACTCATGAGATAGGACCTCGGCTAATTCTAAAATTAGTCTCAAAGAGGATACAGTAATGAAACCCGTACTTAATACAATCATTGAAGCCAGTAGCCTAGATGTTATATTATTGGATGCCACTATTAAACCCTAGCTTACGTAACAGTTTTTTTTCAATGGTTTTTTTTTCGACACTTTTATCCTCCTACTGTTGGTATATGCTACGAATTATTGTCGTCTATTAGTATATACGGGCCCCAATTCGATCAATTTCCTCGTTAAGGCCGCACGTACTGGCCGTATACAAAAAAGTATTTAACTATAAAAACTTAGCTATAAAGCTTTAAGAACTTTTTTTCATTTAGATACATTTGCTGCTGTTCCATTTTTTAATCTGTGATCACTCCAGCCAATGGGACCTCTTCTTTCTTTCCCGCATTATCGTATTTATGCTGAGCAAAACTATAAAATAAATATATTTCAGGTTTTAATCATTTAATTACTTCGTCAAGTTATCTCAGTAAGAATATTTGGCATTTAGTGCGCTGTGGCCAACTCCATAAGTGACGTGGCGTGGAGATTGCGAAGTGTTAACAAAAAATTGAAATCAAGAGGATTAAAACCTATTGTCTACTCAGTTACATCATATTTCACAGTTCATTTGCCGTTACATTATTGGACTTGGGCCTCCTCTCGGAATGAGGAGAGCTAAAGTCTGCCTCACAAACCAAATCCAATAACAGATTACACATGAAATTAAAAATTAATACCCTGTCTACGTCTAGCAGTGGATTGTGGGAAGTTATGATAGTGATGGTTACTTACTGTTCGAGCGGAGGGCACATGAAGTGGCGGATATTCCTCGGCATGAACATGTCGGCTTGTACCTTACACACATCGAGGGCGTACTCTACGAACTCCCTCACTATATCGTCATCAACGCGTGGCCCTATACCGGGTACTGCGTACACCAATGTTATCTGGAATTGAATTCATGTTGAAAATTTTCTATTACAGTAAATAAATTAATTTAATGTAATTATATGAAGTGTTATGAAATGTTTATATATTTTTTTACAATAATACGCTAAAATGAATTTTCAATTTTGAAGACCTAGAGCGCATGAGAAGATGAAAATGTGATGTTGATTCTCGATAACGGGATATATGGCAATATTACATCCGGTATAGGTTGCTCTTCTTCTTCTACTTCTTCGACTTCAGGTACAATCACATCCATGTTCTCTTCCAGGAAGTCCTCTAACAGCTCGCGGATCATGGCCACTTCTTCTGGTTTTGCCTAAAAAAGATTAGGTGTACCGATATTTTTTTAATTACCATCCCTACAAAAAGTACCTATAAATTAAAACATAATAACAAAAAAATATTGATATTTATTCTGTTTAAATGAATAAGTGTTTGCAGCTGTGCACGAGTCTCCCACGTCTCGACATAATGGACAAGAACTAGGCCCCCCTCACCAGCAACAGAAGAACACCTGAAGAATAATATGGACATGGAACGCTATAGTAGTTAGCCAGTCGAGAAAAATATTAAACTAAACAAGGCCTACGAGTTTTTACAATTATTAGTTACTGTTAAATTCCGTGATAGGCCGATTAAAACCCCCTCCAAAATACTGTATTCCATAAAAAAATTCAGAGAATCTGACATCCTCGAACATAACTTATGATATATCTACAGAGAGGTATTAAAAACAGGCCTGTTGGTGCAGTGGTTAGTGAACCTGACTGTTGCGCCGGGGGTCGTGGGTTCTATTCCCACCCAGAATAAATACCTATTTGTGTGATGAGCACAAGTATTTGTTCTGTGTTTGGATGTAAAAAAAATCTATTTAAGTATATATTTACATGTATATATATGTAGTTTATGAGCCATCTGGTTACCATACCACAAGCTCTCCTGACGCTTACTTTGGGATCAGATGGCCGCGTGTGGAGATGTCCCGAGATATTAGAAATTAGATAAAAATGAATGAAATTTTACGAACGAGTTACCTTTTTCTTTTTCAAATCCGGATCTGGCAGAATTGCTATCTGTTCATTTATGTAGTCCATTATTTCTTTCTCGATATCGGCAACTATGAATTCGCCGCTTGTCGTTGACATCTGACGACCGGCGACCATACCTGTTAATAAACAATATACCTACATACAAAGTCTTTTACATCGACAAACTGGAATATATAAGGTAAAATTCAGTATGTAGATCGGCATTCTGCATTAGAGATTTAACTGAAAATTTACGTCGAATGTATACATACAGAATAAATAAATAGAAAGAAAAATAAGGAACTCTTACTTTGCTGTAAATCATCCAAATATAACGAAAGCGCGTATTTGTTACCGGACACAGAAGTTAGAATTGTTTAAAGCAAGAGTGAATAAGCTTTCCTTAGTACTCCATCTCTATCTATACTTCCCATCGGACGGTATTACGACCAAACTCTAACCTATTATTCATAAAAAGGACCACCTATTTATTGAACTACACAAGACAATAGAACAGATGTTATAAAATTTTAAAATCGATTTCAAATCTTTCCTAAATCAGTGTGAATAAAAATTAGACAAAACAAATTACGTTGAGCTTGATATGATAAAACTGAATGATATTCTACAATAGAACGCAAAACATCTAACCGAGATCATAATTGGCAGACTTAAACCGATTAACAATTGCGGTTATTTCTTCAAATGTTTGTTCCAAGTCATCGCGACGATCTTCACGACTCGCGTAGCACTTGTATAAGAAGGTTTTTAAATTAGTTATCAGATAAAAAAAATAATAATAAATATATTTTATAGTCAACAAGGATCGGGGTTTCTCTTTTCCTTTGTCCTGTTTTATGTATTCATAATATACGTCGTTCTAATTGTTAGTAAAGTTAGTCTATTATTATTTATAAATAAAGACAATTATCAGACCTTTAGCAAATACGATGATAAATATGATACCAATTAATCATACTTTGTTAATCAATTCCTTAATCTTGTCCATTTCGCTTTCTATAACGACTTCCTCTTTAACCTGTTCGTTCAACTCATTCTGTGCTGCTGCATTCTCAGAAAAATCCACTTCTGATTCTTCTTCAACTAATTGCAGGGTTGGTTCACCTTTATTTCAGACAAATTAACTGTTTAATATAATCTAAATTTCCAACCTTTCCAATGAACGATCTACGATGTATTATAAATATTGATTCTAGCTCTTCTTGCATGTTGTCTAATTAATCAGATGTCATATTGTGTAGGAATCTTAAGAGTTAATTATGGTGCAATTGACGTCACAGAAAACTTCGTCGAAGGTAAATCTAGAGTCTTAATAACCAAGTGTGACTACCCGTTTTTGTTTTACACACGTACCTATTGCATTATATCATATTAACCTTGAATTTTATATCTCCGATTCTAATTAGGATTTAATAAATAATATCTTATGTAAGAACTGAGAATAAAATTATAAAACAAGTATATTTATAACAATTAGTCAACAAAAAAAAGGGTATAATATCAATTCATTATGATCTCAAGACTCGCAAAAAAAAAATAAGTAAAAAATTAAAATGTAACCGTAAAACTCATAAGGTATCTGATTGCCGTCTTCATCCAGAACTACTATTTTAAGTACTTCTTTCTTTTTCTCAGCTTTCTCTTCTTTTCCTTTTGCTACCTCTGTGTTACAAAAAAAAGGAAAAATGAAGAATGAAGAAAGATTGGATTGGAGTACAGGTGAAAACAAATAGCACAAATACAAAATTAACTAGATTTATAAATGATTTGGATGGATAAAGTACAAAAGTAAAAATACAAAAGTAAAAAAAAACATGAAATTATTAATACATTCAAGCATATTTAATAAAAGAAATCATTCTGAAGAAATCATTCAATGAAATGATTGAAATTCAATGATGTAAACATCATAAGTAATATGCTTACCTTCCTTGGGTGCCTCCTGAGCTTCTAGTTTCAAAGCACTTATCTCTCGTAATTTTTTCTATAAGAAAAACAAAGAAAAATTACGAATACATATAAATAATACGTCAGCTGTTAAATGACCATCATTCTTGGAGTCAGAAATAATCGATTTAGTTAGAAAACTTGGTTACATGGATTTATTTAAGACTCCATTCAAGGGAAGTTTTAAAACTGCACTGAATAATTCCGACACGGAAAAGCTTTTGTATTAGAAGTAGAAATACTTCAATTCCATCAATGATACCATCATTTATTTATGTTTGTAATTAAAACACATAAAAAAGGACAAATAGTTACCAAGATGGAAAGGGCTCACAGTCTCGGTATTTTCAGTGGGAACGCACGCCCTACAACTACTGATTTTAAGTAAGGGCCACATTTTCTTCACGCATAGTTCGGTAGTGGTGACCAATAATAATAACATTAAACAAATTAGATCACGATCGTCGGATGAGTTTCCAGAAAAGATTATACAAGGGTCCACAATAATTTAAGGCAATGACACCTACATATACAGCGACAGTAACGAAGTCCATGGTACGCGATATAGGATGTCACATCACTCAACTTTGTATCGACTACGTTTTGAGTTTTTTTATGTGTAATAGGTACTTAAAGCCTATTTACATTATTTCTCGTCGGTCATTTCAAAATGTAAGTATATCAAGTCGTCTACGGTTGTGGGGGACATCCTATGTAGACAACACAAATTAAACATAATTCAATAAATTTATAACTATTCAACTAACATCAACAGCCTCGCTTGGCGCTGCCCTTCCTGTAAATTAGGATAAATCGAATTTAATTAAATATAGATAATCCAGTACCCAATATATTTATTTAAAAAGAATCAATGTAGAGATAAGACCTTATTAGAATCCATTAATCTCATTTTTGATAATTGAATAATATGTGTTTATCGTAATGTGTTGCAAATTTTTGGTATCGAAAAAAACCGATGAGCCGACCTCAATTACAAATTTTAATGTGCGCTGCTTCCCTTTATGATCTACAAATCAGCTCGATCACTATTGTGTAAGTAACGGAGTGCTAAATGTAGTTACTAGTACCTACTTGTGTATGGGATTACTGATCAACTTGTAATTATTGGTAGGACTGTTAGTACACTTTAGTGCTACATTCCTACCTCCGGGTACCTCTTACAATACATTACCATTACTTAGTACACTTTAGTCCAGTAAGTAACAGTGTGGGGAGTCTGCACGTGATAAACGTAATGGTAGACAGACGCATTCGCAAAAAAATGGACACTTGGTGTGTGAGCACTCGTCCAAAGCAATTTTTTTGGCAATAGGTCTTAGTAATAACTACATTCCACCTTTTAAATTTATGCGATTAAATACGTTATCCAAAAAATATGCACGAGTCATGGAATTAACTAACACCAATGGTGCAATTTAATTTCAAGAGGTACAGACAACTAAATTATAACCTTTTCTTTCTCTTAAATAATTCTCCCTCTCTATCTGACTCGCTCTCTCAACAGACGGTGATCTTTCTATTTTGCCCAACACTGGCATATTTAGCTTCAAACTCAGTCTTGGTACGCGAGGTACGTAGGAATCTATGATAGTCAGCTCCCGAAACTCGCCACAATCTGGCCAAAATTCTCCTGAGGAACTCTATGGATAAAAGTATTAGTTAGAAAGATATGAAACATTCGGGTGCCAGGGTCAGGACTGGTGGGCAATCTGAATGTGAATTTTCGATTGCTTCATATTCATATTAATTTGATTGCGGCTCAAATTTATAGGACATCATTTTGCAGTATTGATTAAATTCGAGTATTGGCGGGCTCGTTGGGCACGTTGGTTGCAAACGCGACTGCCGATCGGTAGATTCTGAATTCCAATTGCGGGTAGGCCACAACTGGATTTTACTCATTTAGATTTTCTAGTAGTGGCCCGGATCCTGGATTTGTGCCAGATGTATGGCAACAGGCTCACTACTTATTCCACAATTAGACGTAAACGTAACTGGTGAAACGTTGGAATGTACTACACTCCTCGGCCTACCTAATGTTACCTAACAAACTATCCACAGGTCCTTAATTTTAGCGAACGCATTACGACTTAGAACGAATCTCTTTGGTTCATGAGAGTGATTTAGATCATTTTTATAGACACAGATAACAGCAATTATTTTTGTATAAATTCCGGCGCTCATTAATCATTAAACATAAAATTGGATAAGTAAATAGGTCTTGCTACACGTATGCCAATAGATCCGCTGCACAGAGACCAGGAAAAACTACTACATAAAATCATTTTCGTGTTCATAAAATTGAACAAGCAATCATTTAATTACCTCAACGTGAATTTCCTCTGAGGACTTCTGAGTCTCATCGTCCTCTTCAATTGTTTCCGCAGCCGGCGATTCACCTGTGCACAGGCAGCAAATACCAATTTAACAATTACAGACAATACTAAACCGCAGATGCAGGCAGTCTGGCGGTTTACATCTTAACCTCCAATCTAGAGTTCTTATGACGGTGAATAAAAACATCGCAAGTAAATCTACGAGACCTAAACTTCGCTACAGTATTTTTTAATGCGCGTGAAACCTGTTAATTCACAGTTGCATAGGATAGCTAGACCAAGACCCAACCATAAAGGAACCTCGTATCTAATAGTAGAATGAAATGGTTGATAATAATGTGTTGATTGAAGATGAAGCTGTGGTGATGGAATCTCATCAATAAGATCCGCGTTAATCTCTTGGAAACGCTGTACGATAACAAATACTCGTACATTGGTATAACTGTTACAGTAAGCCATACGGAAAAAAAACATTCTGATACTAACCCTCAATATATCCATTGTAGTACTTGACGTCCTTTGAAGCGTCCAGCCTGGCCAGGAACTTGTACATGTCGAGGAAGTCTTGCACTGGAATGGCCGCTGATCCACCATCGGGCTCCTTCGTGAGAGTCTCGCAGAGTAGTATCATAGTATGTGTAAGAGACTATAAAAAAACATGACAATGTCAAGATGAGTAAAAACTAAAAAGTTTCGAGGCAATAATTGGTGATCCTACTAAAAGTAGTAAGAGCATGTTAAAAGCTCTCACTGCTATGGATAGCTAATTGGCGAGCTTTGCGACGTCCACGATAGTTTTCGATTAGATATTCTCCTGCATCGAGTCGATAGCTGACCGTGAGTGATCCACCATCGTGGTGAAAGGATTAGTCGCAATGTTCAGGTTGCTCCGGTCAGTATGTTCGTCCGATATAATGCCCGCGGGCAGGCTGGTTGGTTGGGGGCAAAGGGATACTTTTCATGTACCCATGACCGCATTTAACAAATGTTTACGAGCGTTGCCGTTCAACGCAGGTATATTTAAGCAACCAGTATCTGGTATTATTCATTGATAGCATACAAGCTTCACGTGAGTTTGATAAACTTTCAAGAAAGTGTTCAACACCAATGATCTTACACCTTATCCATTGATCTCGCAATATCGTGGTAGGTAGGTGACCGTTTTGCTCAGTACCAGCGAGACTGGGAAAGAGAGAGCCAATGACATTCGTCGGGGAAAAATACAACTGAAATAGAACTATTAACTGAAAATTGCTAAATTCGACGGGCCCGTTCGTGCAGTGATTAATGAACCGTACTGTTGCGCCCGGGGGTCGTGGGTTTGATTGTGTAAATTATGTAAAAAAAATTGACTACTTCGTTGGTTATGTTGGTTGCAAGTGCGACTGCCGAACGGAAGGTCCTGGGTTAGATTCCCGGGTCGGGCACTACTAAATTCTCTAATTTAGACTTTCTAGTAGCGGCTCGGAGTCTGGATATGTGTCCGGTGTATGGCAATAGGCTCACCACCTATTCCATAGGGGGAGGTAAATGTAACTGGTGGAACGTGGGAGTGTTCTACATTCCTCTGCCTACCTCTTCGGGGATGACAGGCGTGATGTTACGTTATCTAAAAGATAAATAATATGTATCTTTGATATCTATCATGACGGTGACAGATATTTATTAAAAAATTAATACTAATAAAAAATAAAAATATAATTACAACGTAACTTCATGCCTGTAATCCCTGAAGGGGTAAGCAGAGGAGTGTGGGATATTTCCACGTGTCACCAGTTACTTTTACATCCCACTTTGGAATAGGTGGTGAGTCTATCACCATATACCGGGCACATATCCATACAGCGAGCCTCTACTAGAAAATCTAACTTGGAAAAATTTGTAGTGCCCGACCCGGGAATTGAACCCAGGTCCTTCCGATCGACAGACGCACTTGCAACTTACTTCGGGGTCAGATGACCGTGTTGGATGTCCCAAGACTATCATAGAAGCTAAATAGACGTACCTTCGTCAACAATCCACCAGCAACAGCGATGAAGTACAAGAATGGCACCGTCTCCTCCCTCATGTACACTTGACAGAGGCACAGCAGCCGCTTCAGCTCGTGCTGGTCGAGGCAAAAGCCCTGCCACGCCGCGCGCACCGACGGCAGAGGCACTTCGCTCATATGCATTAGCTGAACATAAAAAAATACTATTATACTATCTTCACAGTAGGAACTGTACGGGGTAGGCAGAGAGTACCGAAAGCCATATCTTTACTCTTATAGACCTGACCTGCTTGCGTAATTCATTACTCTCTTGCCACACGTCCGCGCCGGTTTGAAAGACTTTTCAAACGTACATACATGCATTTTTTATGGATTTTCTTAAAATGGTGTAACAAGCTCCAGACGCGGTGTTACCTCTGGTGTCGAAAGCCTCCTTGCTTCACGGGTGTCTGCTTCGGTACCAACCTTTTAAACCTCACCATGGACATTAAATCAGCACCTGCTCACTAGCACGAAAAATAGGACCTTTAGTTGGCTAAATAATGTCGGTGAACGGTACCAACACGCGCGGAGACACACCGTGAAAATAATACCAGGTAACATTAGATTACTTCGTAGTGGAACGTAAAATTGGTGCAACCCTAGCAACATAGGTACCTGCTGTGCCAAAACTTTCAGGCATCCTCTGGTGAGCCCGCCCTCAGTGCTGTAGATAGGGTACTCCAGCCTTAGTTTTACTGGTGGAGGACGGTTCTGCGCCAACGACTTGAAGTACTCATAGGACCAGCGTAGCAGATCGTAGGGCTGCGTCTTAATGGCCGCTACAATACAACAAATTAATAATTTATTATTAATAAAAATACGTTATACCAAAAATGAGAGGAATGTAATTGATGACTGACTGATGTAATATCGAAGATTATTTTTTACAAACTGGCGTATAGATCGCCGATACAAATATTTTGCTACGACTTGGATTTAAACCTACAAGTCATATAATAGGATTGTTCTTTTTTTCGGTTCATTTACATTTTTTATTTTTAGTGGCCTGTATACAAGTAATAGTTCAGATTTGGAATCATCTTTGAACGCCTCGTATTCTGTTATAGCAGAATACAGTCCATCAGAATCCAAACCAAACCACAAGAATGATACTTCTAAGCTTAAGGACAAACTTCTCCACCAAATCATAGAATAGAATTGCTCACCTTTACAATATCTCTTTAAAATGTACGGGAACTTGGGGGGTATCACTATCTGCTGGGAGCAGTACATCTGCTCAATTAACTCCGGCATTGTCAGGTATTTTAGCTGCAAGAAGAAACGCTTACACAGTGTTAATTATGTTAAACAAAGCAAATGAAAATTATTTCCAAGTAAAGCTAAATTTTTGTAAGCATTTCTTTCGGTACCCTTAAAGATGAAACTGGTAACGTCTGATCTCAGCACGCACAGGCTTATAACAAAACGAATAGTTAACGCGGTAGTTTTCTTCACTTACAAACAGACACATAACGGAAATTGAAAAATGGGAAACAGAAATTAAAACTACAGTATAAATGTTAGTACTTACATACTCGTACCCCAATACCTCTGCTAGTTACTATTTTTATTCAAGACACCAAGTAATGGAACACTCGTGTTTACTAGTAACAGTTGCTATGGCAACCCTTCTGACGATATTTGCGGGTGCGTTTATAATGTACCTTTATTTATCTATAGTTTTGTTTCATATATTTGGTTACTGTGATTCATTAGAAGCAGAGGTTAAGAACATTAGCAATTTCACTGATGATAGCAAATACCGGTTGAATTATTCGAGTGATTCCTAAAATCATATGCTCGGATAAAGGAAAAATTATTAATTAACACATATGTGCATAATAGATACATACGATTCGGACATGTTGAGAGAATGGTTGATAAAAGAATGACGATATACAATGAGAATGTTGATGGACGCAGGTGCCGAGGGAGGACAAATACTGGCTGATGGGGGAGTCAGATGTCTCCGAAATCGGGGTTCATGTATGAAGAGTGATGATGATGTTGAAATGTGATGATGAATAAAGAAGAAACGCGACAGGTCTGTAAAGATAGAGATATTTGGCACTCCGTGCCACTCTGTCTACCACGTAAGGGACCTGTCGTGAAGATATGTATGTATGTATGAACAAAGATACAAATCTACACGCTAGGTCCGTCACGGAGTAGGCAGAAAGCTCCGAGTGCCATATATCTCATCCTTACATACCTGCTGCGCAATTATTAAATAATTAATAAATAATGCAATAAAATATCAATAAATTAATAACTTAGGATATTTATGAATGAATCAATATTTTTTTACTATTAAGTACACATTAGGTATGTAAACTGTGGAAATGTCGATTTAGGATTTTTTTATAAGTACAGTACACATGACAGTTTTCTTTTATGTGCTCTTAATGGATTTTGATTTGATTTGAATTGAAGCAAATCCTATATTTGTTCCTTTATTTATTATTTTTCCTTTCTCCTACATTATTGAAACAACAAACTAAAATGGCAAACTAGTTCGCCAATACATTTTATTCTAAAATGTGCGCTTACTTCGGTGACTGACTACGCCCAAGTCTAGTTAGACTCCACAGACTCCACACTCGTCCGTCCTGTCATTCTTAAG
>DWDW01000433.1:0-15000 GCA_018245635.1 Mimoniades versicolor eupheme | reverse complement strand
CTATAATATTATTATACACGTTGTTAGTAAGTTTTGTATAATTTTGTATGTCGCAAACTCTTTTTCAAATAATGAAAAAGTGTGGACAATGAGAATTTAAAGATTTTTTTTATAAAAACGGCCATCTGATCCCAAAGTAAGCATCAACAGAGCTTGTGTTATGGTAACCAGACGGCTGATAAATTACATATATACATATAATTATGTATTTAAATACATATTTTTACACACACAGAACAAATACTTGTGTTCATCACACAAATATTTATTGAGTGGGAATCGAATCCACGACCCGCGGCGCAACAGTCAGGTTCACTAACCGCTGCACCAACGTGCCAGACAATGGCAGATGGCAGCAATGTACCGATGATGCGATTTCAATGCCAATGTTCCGATTTTTAATGCTAATGCATTAAAAGTTGGTACCTATGGATAATTCCATAGGTACCAACTAGTTTTACCGCAAATTTACTTTGATACGAAATCTTTATCTTTAACGCTTACGAATAACAATTTATTTGAGACTTTCCTCAAATAACAATATGATATTATTTGAAGCTTTGACAACACGTAAACGTTAAACGAATACGGTGATACGTTGGAGTGCACTACACTATCTGCCTGCTTCTTCGGGGATTACAAGCTTGATGTTAATTAAAGACACTATGTGTATTGATTGCGTTTATTTATTTTCAGGTGGCTTGAATATCTATTGTATATTATACTAGTACGGCAACGGTGAAGATCAACATAGATTCATCTACGTACGTATAGCACAATGGGGAACTGTTTTTATATTTATTGTAAAAATACTGAAAAAATTACTGTGATGGCGAATTACATGTCCGAACTATTCCTCTATCCTGTGTTATTATGGATTTTCCGGTGGTTTCAGTCCAGTGGCCAATGAAACTGACTAAGGAGCCAGAAGTTGTAGCTGTGACTCCCACCCAAGACGAGCATCTGTTGTACGACAACGATTGTTTGTTCTGTCATAGTATAAAAATGTCTAAATATATAATATATGTTAATAATATATCTTATTAAATTCATACTGCATCGTTTGAAATCATATACATATAATAATACCAGATTGTTACAAATTTTAATATTTTTTGTTAAAGCCTATATCTACCTAAGCATAAATGGTACTTAATATTAAATTCAACATCCGCTTATTGGGAAACCGCATAATACGTAAACAAAATACAAACAGACTATAACATTTAGGTAAACAAGAAAAAAAACGAATATGAAATCCCAGTATTCTATTTATTTTTGAAAGCGTCTACTGAAAAATGGCGCTGTTTTAATATTTTGAATTTATTTCTCATCCGTCTACAGGTGATTAATCTTACTTTGCGAAATTTCTCGCTGTTTGCAAAAGATGTTGTCCTTTCTCCTATAATGTTTGCCTCCAAACAAAAATTTATCGTTTTACTGAAATGGATTGTCAAGGGATCATTTAAATAAACAAAAATATATTATACCTATATACATTTATCTATGTTTACCCATATGTGAGTACATACGCACGTATGTATACCAATACTCAGCTAATGTAGAAATAGAGCCAAATTTACATTAACTGTTATTGCGAACAGTTAATAAGTCTAAATAAGATAATTTTGTCCACGTTAATAACATAAATATTTATAAATTTAGATAGTTTTTAGTATACATACGAAGGCCAAGAACATCTTTTCAGAAATCATTTTCAAACCAATTTTAAAGCTAACAAAACTGTCAAACTCACTATTTTATCGATAAAACCTATGCAATCCCAAAATTATCATAAATCTCGATATGATAATTTTGGGATTGCATAGGTTTTATTAAGATTTTGTGGTGCTTATTTACATGTACCTCCATATCCAATTAATGAAACTTGGTACTGAAGCGAAGGCTGAAGGGAATCCCAATTCGCAGCCATCGCGAGCCACAAAAGAGCTAACACCAATCAATATGTCCTCTCCTTGGCTTCTCACCATCAGGGGGCCGCCCGAATCTCCTTGGCATATGCCAACACCGCCGTGCCCATTCGTGCAAATGTTTGAATCCGAGACGACATTGCCGTATATCTGTCTGCACCGCTGCAGCGATATCACTTGAAGAAGAGTATTCCTTACCATAGTGTTAGTAGTTGGAGTGGTCAAATCCGAGTATCTTCCGTATCCAGACGCTTTTGCCCACACGCCCGTGTAGTCAAAGCTTACCAGAGGGCCAAAAGGTAGTCTTATAGGGCGAACAGCATTGGAAAAGGGAACCTGGACTGGCAGCTTAATCATCGCGATGTCGTTGGCCAGGGTCCGTGAGTTGTACCCTGGGTGAAGAGCAATCGCCGAAGTGGCGATCCTCATGCCGCCGTGGAACAGGAACGGTGAGCCAAGTACAACCGTGAAACGCCATGCCTGAAAACGTCCATCGTTCCAGCAATGCGCCGCTGTGAGAACCCTCGTTTGCGAAAGAAGAGATCCGCCGCAAGCCGATGGTGCGTTGAGTCCGAACACGTCGATGAGCAAGCCGGCCAAATAAGGATGAGCATTAATTGGTGCTACAGTCCCACCCACTATTTTGGATTGGTTTTCAGAAATTCTGATTTCTTGCGCTTCTTTTATTCCCACTTTTTGATGCCAGCCCTCGAACCCTACGTCCGGTAGAGAGAAGCACAGCGTAAGTAGAGAGAAGAGAAGACACAAATTTAATAACCGATCCATTGTGGGTGGTGGCCAGGTGTTGTTTGTGAAATGTTCTGCTCGCATGTGTCATATATAAGTTTGTTTTATCAATTAAACCTGGTTAAGCGTTTTATTGCTGCCAAGATTAAAGTGGATCAGTTCAATTTATTAAAGTAATATTAGGATTTTTTACAGAACCGATTGTAAGGTTTTCCCCACAGCAAGTTTAATATTTTCTATGGTTATCGTGTTAAGGGAGACAAATATGAATTATATTTTTATTTGCAGTAAATAAAGATATTAATAATCAATTAGTTTACCTTACATAGTATAAAGTACCCTTGATGTATTTTTAGTAGTTATATAATGTACGAGAATTTCGGGAATATTTGAATAAACGTAAAAACCAAATTTTAAGAAAAGTATAGCTTTTGACATCAGAAGGTAAAATAACTTCAATTTTATTTTCCACAATAAGATGCCTTATAAGTTTGTGTACCAGCTATCAGAAGTAAGTGTCCATATTATCCGATCAAAGAAATAATTGGATATAATTACTTTCCACGTTACCCGCTACATGACTGCAATAACAGTTTTTACTTTTTATTTGTGTAAAAATACATCAACACATGAACAATAAATCGTAAGCTTCTTTTAACTAAAATAATATTTTCTTTTTAATTGCACCATTTTGGTTGCGTAAATCAGAATTTACGTTATAGCAGTTTGAACTGGTTCAACTTCAGAAACAAATGTACGGCTCAAGGAGGCTCTTGAGAGCTTAGAAATTTCCCCGATTTGAGCAACCGATTAACTTATGGAGAGCTTCAAAGTTTGAGAATGTTCCTCTTGAAAAACATGTGGAACCAATAATATACATATGTAGTATCACTTATACTTTATCATATCGACCTGGTAAAACGTGTGGATAGTTTTATATTAAAACATTTATATTCTTAACTTAATATAACTTAACATATAATAGCGTAGTATGATGTTAGACGATTGGTTTTTTAGTCTTTTCATTGTACATATTTTACGAGTATGAATCAACATTACGCACCTACTTATATTAGGTAATATGCTGGAAGCAAAGAGCGTCACATACTTATTTTCTAACATTTACCAAATACAATGTAAGACACTGTTTAAAAGCGCTTTATCAACTGAGAACACAGTAACATCACGCCTGTAAACCCCGAAGAGGTAGGCAGAGGAATGTAGAACACTCCCACGTACCACCAGTTACTTTTACGTCCCACTATGGAATAGGTGGTAACCCTATTGCCATACACCGGCCACATATCCAGAATCCAAGCCAGTACTAGAAAATCTAAATTAGAAAATTTAGTAGTGCTCCACCCGGGAATCGAATCCAGTTCGGCAGTCGCACTTGCAACCAACACGACCAACGAGGCAGTGACTTTTTATTGTCTATATTATGTAGCTACTTTTATTGTAGATACGAATATTTATTTAATTTACATATAAGGGCAGACAATAGCCAATTTGTGTAGCAAAATATTGTGAAATAATATTTTATAATTGAGCGGCATATCCGCAAAAATTACATTAATAAATACCACGAGCAATCGCGATGTTCATCATTTCGGCGCCGCTTGTTCGTAATTGTAATTTGCTATGCTTTAATTATCGCTCGTCGTTGTTTTCAACTAACACACACATGCATACATACATACATACGAATACGATATAATCAATATCGCGCTGTGACGCCAGCAACGCGTGTGATTAATTAAACAAATGAAAACGGTTAGTCTTCCATAACTCGCGAAAGTTAACTATGCACCTCGCAGTGTTGACGTATAAACAGGAACAGACGCGAGAACACTAGTGATTAGTGGGCGGAGTGAAGTAGCGGGAGGGGAACGCATACCTACCAAGAGTCAAGTTGATTCGTGCGTGTTGTACGCAATTATCACTATATCATGTGTTGCTGTTGATGAAATCATAAGCTTCGGATTAAAAGTTTGTATTTCATATTTCAATATCTGTTAATTTGTTGATTAATATTATCAGTGGGTTTATAATTAGTGCCTATGTGTCAGTGAAAAATCCCACTGGCAATGGATTATATGGATTTTTACGCGTCTTGGAAAATCCCTAATCCTTGAGTGAATTCAGGAAAATACTGGTTGATTAGCTGAGAATTGAAGTGTAAAATTAATATATGATTCTTTTCAAGGTATGGAGATAAGCAGAAATCCGATGCCCACTGGAACTTGCCACAATGGCGTCACTAAACCACACGGTCTTACACATGGGACTTCAAGTAATAGGGTTAAAGGCTTAAGTAATGAACCTACTCAAAGTCTTAGGTTCCATAAGACAATAACAAATTCCCAAAATAAGGTACAGCAACGCTAACGTTTCTGTTTTGATGACAACAGGCATGGTGTCACCACCATCGCAGCAACGCCTTACAATTTACAACAATACACTGATTGTTCTTCTCACACAGTGCATTAATTATACAAATCCATTGTTTTTGCGCATTCACGTTGTAGATTGCCCTACTAAGCATTTCGTTTTCAGCATTAATGGCTCCTGAGCTCTGATATTTGTCATTAAGAAATTCCCTTTTAGAGCACACCGGCTTCGCGGCTACCTACACCACACCACGGTCCGTGATTAATGATTTTATTACGATGTAAAAGGTCGCCGCCAGAGAGACTAACAACTTGTGCCCTAAAGTTGGCCGCGTAATTTATTATTCATTCAAGCAATTGTAGTTAAACGTTATCATTAAAGCATTTTGGTGTATCGAAATTTAACTACCAGTTGTGAAATGTTATTACGATATATGATTTAAAATGGTTTGCCTGTTATTTGGTTTTAACTGATGCCATTAATATACGAGTGCACTGTTTTTATACAAAAAGAAAAGAAAGACAGATTAGTAGAAATTATAATGATTATAAATATTTTATTTCACGTTTCGACTGCTTCGTTAATCAAGTGGTTGCAAGCGCGATCTCCGATCAATAAGTCCTGGGTTCGATAAGGCAGTTTTGTAACTTGAAATTCCCAATAGTATTACGGAGTCTGGACTTGTAATAGTCTCACAGCGTGTGCCCAGGTGGGGGGCGTATCACATAACAGGTGAATCGTGGGAGTATACAATACTCCTCTGTCTATCCCTTAAGGGAAATACAGATGCGATGTTGCAGATTCTATCAATATCAAAAATTGTATGAGCTAAGCTTTGCTAGTAACCTCGTACATTTCACAACAATGTTTAAGAAATACGCCATGACAGTGGAAAAAAATGACATTCAATTGCGCGCGAATTTGAATTCAATGATAAACTCGTAGTGTTACTCAGTTTATTTATGTACATAACATAACCAAGTAAGCATTACGATGGAAGGGTTCACAACCGAATTTTTTTCAATAAAAAGGAACCCACAATATTTGTTATTCGACCCAGCGTTGATAAATGATCCAAGTATATACTCGTAAATAAACTATTGCAACATATCTTCCGCAAAGTAACATTATGGACCGTCGTGTTTTGAAAAACATATTTACGTGAGAAATGGATATTTTATTTCGCTTTCAAATTGTTTACCTCCAATATCACTTTAAATACGTGTGTTTTTACAACAATGTAAAACTGAAAAATAATATGATGAAGTAAAAATCAAAATGTATTTAATATACAATTGTGTCGACAGGCTTAACATGTGTAGGGCGTAGTTGCTTAAATGAAATTGCTAAATAATATAGGAAGTTTTGTTGGTATACGTATATATGTATATAGTACATATGTACTCACAACGTCAGATAGGGCTTATTCCAGGATTTTCATATGTAATTGCATGTATTTTCGATTCTTAGTTTTATAAAGAATGTTTTCACTATAAAATTTCACGTAACTATTTATCATCCATTTAGCAACTCTCGAAATGTCAATGACTTTTCCACTTGTAAATAAAACTTGGAAAAATGGGAAGAATATTATTTTTAATATTATTTATTACCTGCATTTGGTTTTTATAATTATTATTGTATAAATAAAAGTAATCGGAAAGAAGAAAATTTTCTTTATCTGCAGTATTAATATATTTTTCATGTTGGCATGTTTTCATGTTGGCAGTTTCATGTTGGCTGTATGTCATATACGCATATGTAGGTATGTGTGGCGAAAAACAATTACTTCAGCAGGTCGCGTCCACGCAAGTCCGCGGGACAGTGACGGAACGATCGCTCTAATTATGTTGACGGCCACCCTGCTGAATAGTTAATGCCCCGGAAGGAATTATAATTTATGCTAACGAATAAATAATATACTCCTACTACGTCGTGTTTACAAATTGCTATATACCTAGGGAACCGTTTATATAATGAGAGAAAATTATATTAGTGCATAAAAAATATTACACAGTATTTTATGGTACTTTAAAAATTTCATTTTATAAAAATGTTATAAAATTATTAATGTTATATTACATAGTCCAGGCGATATAAAATAAATATATTGCATTCATTATAAATCATAAAATGTAACCTTAACGTAACATCATGCCTGTAATCCCCGAATGGGCTGAGGAATGTAGAACACATCCACGTTTCATCAGTTACGCTTAAATATGAATACCATACCATAGAATAGATGGTGACCCTATTGCCATACATCGGACACACATCCAGACTCCGAGACATTACTAGAAAATTGAACCCCGGATCTCCCGATCGGCAGTCGCACTTGCAACCTACACGACCAACGAAGCAGGCGAGCAGTTATAAATCATAGTAATACTAATTACTAGGCTTTCATTGCTAACGTTCGTGGTCTTTGTGTGTGTTAAATGAATAAATTAAATAGATATATGACAAGTGGAATAGATAAGTAATAAACATTGATATTAATGCTTAGGGTTTGTTTTGCATTGCTAACTAATGCCATTTGTTGCCGAATCAACTAAATGTTTGCGTTTCACAGCTATTACTTAAGACTAACGAGCGTTTATAAGGGGGAGTAAAATGGCGGCGAATAAATGAATTTTTGCGAGTTATATATTCGTACATAACACATTAAGAAATAAAAAAAAATATTGTTAATTTTCTGATAAAATAAACTGATTGATTTCTTAACCACGTAAAGTAGGATTTGTATCAAACTGTGCATATAATATTCACAACATTTTACTTGATCGAAATTAAAATAAGAAAGTCTCTCCTGGGAAATGTCAAAGGATCTATTAACTGTCATTTAAAAAGTACGATTTGCAAAGAAAAATATTTCGCATATATTCTTACCAAGATGTATGAATATTTAACTAACTATTAACATAGCAAAGCCTACAGAAGGGTATTTTTTTATGCTGCATAGTGCTGTCCGCTTCTAAATAGTTAGAAGTGCACGTTAAAAATTTTATCTTCCGATTAAATGTTTAATATCTATGTAAACTTATACAAGTATAGGCGTTTGAGATTGGACGATCGATAAAGTGTGTTTTGGTTGTAAATTGAGTTGATAAGATTTACCCATACGCAATAATACTGTTAATATATTTATTATATCGGGATTTGAGATATTTATATAACGTAAACAATCGCGCGTCTACTTCCCCGAAGGGGTAGACACTGAAGTGTAGCACTCCCACGTTTCACCGCTTATGTTACATTTACAAATAAAGTAAATAATACCCTTAGAGACATTTATATACCAATAATAATGAATTGAAATTTTCTCTACAAAACGTTGTACTTTATATGTTTGTATCTAACAGATTATCCAGTACATGGCAGCAAAGTTGCGCCACGACGCTGGGGTGCGGTGGACGTGCATAAAACATTAGAATAAAGCAACATACGGAACACTGTGAGCTGTTTTTCACTCGACGCCTTCGTGTAGATGGGCGTGTCGAGGGACACCTCGCACGAGTAGCTGCCGCTCGCCGCGAAATCCAAGTTTTGCAGGATTATCGAGTTGTCCGTGGCGAGTGCGATCTGGAACAACGTTTGAGGGGCGTTTTGAATTTCGATGTCGATTTACTGAACGGGAACTTGTAGATAAGAAAAGGGAAATGTTGTTATTGCGGAATACCGCAAACTAGAAATTATTCTAGTAGTTATATGAAACTAAAAATATTATAGTAATTCATAAAAATATAAATAAAAAGACAATAAATATTTGAGTATATACGATAATAAATTATTTTAGTAAGTAGTTGTAATATTAGTAAACCAATATTGAACTTTACTGAGGTAAGAATATAATTTAAGGACAAAACTATCCTTTGTTAGCGGCAATAAAACATATAGGTACGTACAAAACAACAAATTAAATTAAAACATTTAGTAAAAAATCATAGTAAACTTTTCGTTTATGAAAAGGCTGAATATATTCCTCGTATACATGTATCCCTGTATTCTTTGAAGAGGTAGGCTGAGGGCTGGAGTACACCACATCACTATCATCATCATCAGATTGTTCCACTGCTGGACACAGGCCTCCCCTGAGGGGATAGGCATACCCACGCTAGGCATGCAAGTTAGGGCTCGCAAAGCACAGCTTCTCGCACCGCCTACGCTGCTGCCCATATTGATTCAACTTGCTGCCCATATTGATTCAACTTGCTGCTCATATTGATTCAACTTGCTGCCAATATTGATTCAACTTGCTGTCCAATTTGATTCAACTTGTTGCATTTACTGATTGAACTGTCATGTTCAACATCCCACCGTGAAATAGGGGCTGGGCCTGTAACCATACACAAATTCTTACTCCTAGAATCCGGGCATCGAAACCAAAACCTCTCGATCAACAATCGAGCTTGTAACCTTTTTAAATTAAGATGAAATGGTTGTTGTGGAAATAAACATTATTGTTAACCATTCGATCAACGAAGCGGACGCTTTCACGTCTAAAATAATTTCATTAATTAACACCTCCGCGTACGATAGAATATCTTCCCTATATACCTACTCGTATTAATAGGACGAATCGCTCAATCATCGCGCCCTCGATATATCGAATTATAAAGACAAATTTGAAGGCGGTATTTGAAGGTCATAATAAGATGCCAGATATAGTCAAAATATTTCATTTCTGGGTATACAAACGGACGATTATATGATAGAAACTAGTAAATGGTTTTTATAAGCTGCAAATGCTGGATTGACCTGGAAGTGAGGTCGAGCTGCTACGCCCTCTTGGCGCAAATGAGTCATATGCATGCAACGGAACGTAAGGTATACCGTATTAATTTAAATGTTCTTTTTGCGTTGCTTTTTTCCTTTGTTGTGAAAATTCGATTTGTTCTTTTAGTGTTCCCTGTCAGAGTTTTTCTTTAGTTGTTCAAATTCGTATTGTTCTTTTAGTGTTCCTTACCAGTGTTGATTTTACTATTATTATTTTTAATATTTCATTATGCCCTTACGGGGTTCTTAATGAGCACACTGTGTCAAAGATATCCATACTTACAGGCCATAATATGGTTTTCTTTATTTTTTCCAACATGCTATAGGTAAGTAACCGAATGGAATATAATGTAAAAATCTATTTCCAAATAACACCTACTCGTATAAGAAATTTACAGTTTTGGTTTATACTGTTATATCACTAGTTAAAGTTATAAATCACTTTATACCGCAGTGGGGTTAGTAGGTAGTAAAATACTTAGAAATTTCACAGAGTTGCGAACGGTAATGCTTAATTCATTAACGTCTCTGTACTGCTGAATGTCGTATAGTCGCCGGTTGAGGGCAACTTTCTTGAGAGGTGACCATTTTAAAGTTCTCGATGGATTCTAGTTTCAAAACTGGCACAATTTTGTAAGTATTTTAAGCGCACTAAGTCTGTTTATATTTCGTTCGACAGGGTAACATCTATTTTAATGAGACTTTCCAGACACCTGTGTGATGTCCAGTTGGTCATTTTTACATGTAGGTACTAGTGGTCCAGTAGTGACCGAGATTCGATCGTAATTCATTAATTCTTTCAGTTTAAGCATTACTGAAATTTTTATTTCACATAGTACACATGTATAAATCTTTCCTATGTGTTACTGTTTGATAACAGAATGTTAGATATACATATGTATGTCTGACATTGACAGTGAGAACGGAAATAATGAATATCTCTTTTATCTTAATTTTAACATAAATTACTACAAACTTACACCGTGCGCCTAAACTTCTTAAGGAATTTGACGACTATTATAATTAGTTTTATACATTTGTAACATTTAAAACTATGGAGTACGTAGATATAAATAACGGCGTACCTAAATACTTATGTAATTAAAATAGTTAATCATTATCTTAATAATTTTGTGGATCAACGCACGGAATTAGATCCTCCTATAATGTTAGATTTAGTATTGTAATTATTATTATTACAGATTTGGTATTTATTTATTTATTTATTGGACTACTAACGCAAGAATCGGCAAATACAATCATTAAAATACAGAATATCATATATGGACTATTACTAACTGATCTCACAATTACAAGTAATCACAACATGCACTACTAATTTGCCTATGCCTTAATTTATTATATTACAAAATTATATAAATTATACCATGTTTACTTATGTATCTTTTTCATTCATTCCTATCTTCAACGTGCGCCGGGTCGGCGTCTACACACAATAATATACACACATATACATATACAAATGTATCATGTTTAATAGTGATATAGAGGATGTATTCAATCGTACAGTTAAATGGTCACCCTACGAGCAACGCTGACCCGGAAAATTAACTTCAACCGGGCCATTACTCGGTCCATGCGCGGCCTTTTAAGGTGTGTTCATACATCGGCGCGCGGTTGCAGGCAAAATGGGATCTGCATGCCGGAACGTGACTGAGCCGACTGTTTGAAGGGGCCTAATGAGAGTTTTTAGCCCACCTTTGCTCAGCCGGTATATTTCTGTGCTGAGTAAAGGCTGTGTTAAGTTTATCTATATGGAGTGATATATTTTGATCAATGTGTACATTGTAGAGTGTATCGTGTGTATAATTGTGGCAATTTCTTTAGTATTTTTTTTACTAGAGCATTGCTATAATTCTTTTTACGGACTATTATTGGGCCCAGGTCTCTGCTGCTACCGTGGAGGGTATGGAATACGCGTCAACATGACGTCACGATAATATGAAAATAGCGGAATAGTTATATGTATAATGGATTGAAAATATTGAATAAACAAAGATGAAAACGATAAATGTACAATGTGAAAAAGCATGCTTTATGCTGTATGCACCCGTAGCTTTCCATTAGGCGAGATTGCACCGAAATCCCAGTCTATATCAAAATAGGTAAATCAGACAAAAAATTATATTACAGAGTGTACCTATATATAATTCCGTCTCGATTCAAAGTTATCCTCTACAATATATATTTAATATCAATTTCTGTTGTATCCATCTAGAACGTGTTGTCAACGTGTTAAAAATTTACAAACGCGCTGCGATTCAAAATTAATATTTTGATACTGTTACGAGCAAGGTTGATACATTTTTAAGAAACTAATTCGATGAACGGATAAAGTGGGGCGGGCGGATACTAGTACACTTGCAGGGAGATACACAATTTAAAATGTATGGGGATAGCTTCCGCATATTGGCTCATCCTGAGAAAGGGTATCAATTCAGTACGAGTCCGCTACTGCTGGCTTTCAGGAATTTTAAGATATTCAAAATAAACTACGTGGGGATTCGCATTTTGCAAGCCATTCGCAGATGAGACACGTTCCATCTGGCGTCAGCGATGCAGTTTTCGCTAGCTGGATTTTCAGACGAACGTATTTACTCAGAGATTTAAGTGCCCGCTGTGAGATTATTATTTCTGTCGTCATGAATAATTTGATGTGGTATATATACATTTAATCATAATTTTTAATAATATGGAAAGTACGTATTCGTATTGATAACAAGAAGATTTAATCTTGGTCATTGTTATTCTTTGTTAGTTATCGTCTCTTGTAGAACATGTTTCTATAAGACTGAGCTTTTATCACATTTTAAAGAGTTGACTTACGTTTAGTACGGCGCCTGGCGTGGTGAAGTTTCTGTAAGGTGGTTTCCTGTCTCTGATGTACTGGAAAATCTTGGTTCCGTGTCGGAGGAAGACCACTTTGTCGAGGAGATGCGGCGGGACGTCGTGGGCGCAGCGGAGCCGCACGGCGCCGCCGCGGGCCGCCCATCGTTCCATCTGGAGTTCCACTCTCACCTCCGTGTAGCCGCGAGCTGGAATAGAATGGAATATTATTATTAGTATTGTCTTTATAGTTACGGGGTAAGTGAACAGTACCGAGTGTCAAATATTCCTTTCACAGCGGATGTGCTACTTTCTACATTCTTCACTCTTTTTAAATAAGCGCAACAGTTTTCGAGAAAATACTATTTAATATCTTCCACATAGTTTATAGATTATACGATACAATCTTGCAATTATAAATTATTCAACACTGTGCTGTGTGCAATCCATCGAAGTTTTGTGGATAGAGCAGATATATATGTATGTAGATTAGTGGCAATGTACAACCGTTTTAAATTTGAAGATGACCTACTTAAGAAGTCGGCGCCTTACGGCAACATCCAAATTATCTCAACTCAAATATACTCGGCTTCGTATATTACTATTGAAACTACACTCCGAGCATATTTTAGGTGCGAAAACTCCAAGAATAATGATATACAGTTGTATCTGTTAGGTGTTTTGATTTAATTTGCTTTAACATGTACGTACATAAATGCTACATTAATTTGATTGATTGATTTATTTATTTTTATTCTTTATTGTAAAACGCCCTTGACCTAATGCCAAATGACATTTTCTACCAGTCAACCCAGGTAGTATACTGATATTTAGTAGGTACTATACTGATCAAATAGGCCAGTGCTGATTGAAGTACGAGTTTGATGTGCGTGTATAAAAAAAATATTGAATGTTGAAGCTTCTTACATCTGTAAGGATACATGTTTGACAGCCGGTGGCCTCTTCCAATGCCATAAATATAGTATGAGAAAGAAATATACATATTTAAGCGGATCAATAACGTGTCTATAATACATACCAGTATGACAATTTCTTAACATAGAATATAATACAGATCTTGTCAATCTTATTCTTGTGTTATTTTACGACTTGACTCGTGTTTTTTCTAGAAATTGCTCTATCCTACCTCCATTTTTGGGATCACCGGTGATATGATACTCATATCGCTGCAATAAAGAATATTACGTACAACTGTTAACCCTAGCTGTTACCGAAATAAAGTCGACTTGTTTTGATTGTACGAAAGGCTGGGGTTGCATCACACCGGAGCGTTGGTCACGTTTATGTAGGTTCAAGGTTTATGATAACATTTCGTTTGTTTGAACTTGTTTCGTGGAAATGAAACTTGAGGCAATTTATTTAATGGACATTTTAATGTAACGACGGTTCTCTACTTTGGTTCTTGCCGAATGTATTAGATCAGACCGCGTGTATGATGAAAGAATCTGTATGAAGATACTGTATGATGAAAGAATCGGAAGCTGGAGGGGTTGCGAATTTATAAGGGACAAATTGTACGAGTTAACACCGTTTATAATGTACCTAGTGTCAGTATTTTGACTGCCGTTCGGTTTTCCTTCCTTTACCAATCAGCACGCAGCCAGCAGTTAACCGCGACGCGTTCACTCTTAGCTAATTAGCGAATAATTTTATTATGAATGTAACTAGGAATTGTTAGTGGTGTTCAATAAACATTACTTAACATTAATAACATTTCACTAACTTCTACACAAGTTAGGTCTGTAAGTAAGATATATTTGACGTTTTACTCATCCTGGATTGGATCTGATTGTGTACATATAATTATAGTATATATTTAACGTATCACCTTTCCCACCTCTACATATTGCGTATTTGAAACGACCTCTTGGACGTCTATTATTAAATCACCCGAGACCCCTCATGGGATATGTAGACGGCACCGTACCATTGTGCCGAATTATTTCAAATATAATGAACATAATGCCAACTCGATACCAGAAACAGGTACAACTGTAATCTCTCCCGTGATATCCTATCAAAGATGTCAAATAACTACTTTAAAGGAATACTTATAAATTATGTATTTTTATTTATTTCTTGTGTGTTTTTGGGTAATCAAGTAACATAAAGCCTTTAATCCCCGAAGAGGTAGGCAGAGGAATGCAGAACACTTTCACGTTTCACCGGTT
Source organism: Mimoniades versicolor eupheme (assembly GCA_018245635.1). NCBI lineage: Eukaryota > Metazoa > Arthropoda > Insecta > Lepidoptera > Hesperiidae > Mimoniades > Mimoniades versicolor. Next base: position 113 of record DWDW01000433.1, on the reverse strand, counting down.
ACGTTTACGTCCCGCTATGGAATAGGTGGTGAGCCTATTGCCATACACCGAGCCGATTCCACACTCCTAGCTACAACTAGAAAATTTAAGTTTGAAAAATCCATTAGTACCCT
>DWDW01000432.1:0-15004 GCA_018245635.1 Mimoniades versicolor eupheme | reverse complement strand
CAACACAACAATAGCCAGCGGAAAATTGGATAAGACAGTTAACGCAATGAAATTGTGCAAACGAAACACATGTGATATGAACGACATCAGTGTATTTTAATTTGCAAACAGATTTTTTTTATAACATAAAACAGAACATATCTGCTTGTATACACGATAAGGACGTTCTTTTAATGGGGTCACAGATTTAGGGCAATCCGTCGAAGCTCAAATAGCTCAATAATTTAAACGTTTATGACAAATGATTGTTATTCATTTGGGTGCACAGATATCGACACCCTCCCAAATGGAATGGGTCAGTCTGCACTATCGGATTACTGATACGAAAACAAGATGTGTCGTTAAGTGGCCACTAAATATACCCTTTACGTCTTAATGTTCGAGTCATTATTGCACACGCTATAAAATGTGCGAAGATTAAACATATTTACACGAATATTGACGTTGGAAACGTGACCGGTTGAACATTAAAAAGAAGCCTAATTACACTTCGAGACAAAGGAAAAACAAATATGTAGATTAAGCCTCATGATGTAGGTACGAATTTACATGTTGAACGTTTTACAAATATTTAACGGTTGAGAGGTGTTCATATTCATTAATGAACAACTGACTTAGCAGCAGTTCTTAATTGAAATATACGATGTGAATAGCATGATTATTGAATAAATAGATGCTAAACCGCTTGTTGAATTATAAAGAAATATACTGGTAATAGTATCTTTTTTTTCTGATTGTACTTTTTCGTGACCATAACAGTATTTGGTGGTGTGCTAAGTGCTACTGTGTTAATAGTGTTTTTAATCGAAAGTCCATTACAGACACTAAAAGCTTTCCGTTCCCAATTCACCGTTTAAAATTCATTTTTTTCTAACAAATATAGGTGGTTTTCGTTTAACTCTTTGTCCTTTGTAGAGTACGAAAATAATGCATTTTCATCGAGTTTCACCCGATGTAGAGATCGAAAACTATTAATGAAACATGATGACTCATGGGAAAGAATTTTCTAAAGCACTTTTTTTGTATTTCAAACAAGTCGATTCTTGTCTTGATTCATACAAAAAGAGGAATGGTCTGGCCTTGTCCTTACCTGGTCTTCCAATGTTATGACTTATTTGTCTCGCCTCTATAGATTTATCGATATTCAAAGAATAAAATTGATTAAATCTGCATAATACATTCATTAAAGAAGAAGCAAATTGATTTTTTGGCAACCCCATCTGTTCTGGCGAATGGAAATAGAAACATCTGGCCTTAAGACTGATAAGGAAGGAAATAAGTTTACAAAAAACGACTTTAAAATGTTCTTGGTGACATTTCAATTATAATTTATGTAAAAAACAAAAAAGTGTAGTTACCTCGAGGTGAGTAGGTAGTCGATGCCTAGATTAATGCATTAGTTATATTTATCTACAGGTGTTTATATGTAAATACGTTTGTTTGTCTGAAGTAGACTCTCGATATTATGCTACACAATACATATCCCTTTTACAATAATTTAAAATGATTATCCTGTAATGTATTTAGGTTTAATACGAATATTGAAATAACATGAAATTTCAGATAAGTAGCCGGATATTTAAAAAGGTGTTAAAGATATCCTTCACATAAGGAGAAAAAGTCAAAAATATATGTACGTTGACAGAAGTCAAATAATAAATCACATTAGACCTAATTAAATAATTGGTAAATATTTCATGTAATAATATTCCTGTAATAATAATATTGTTTCTCTAGTTAAAACGACTTTAAGTTTAACTATGTATTGTTAAATGTTGCGTGAGTGTTACACATTACTGACAATTAAACGGCTAAACTCACGTATGTTTTTCGGGATGGCCCGACTAGTTTCGGAACTGTACGAGGTCCTTCCTCATGAGCGCCCGCCGGTTGCAGCGAGTTAACTATGTATTTTCTTAATCAATACATATATATTGTTTGAAATGAACTTTAAACATCAAATAAATCTAGGCTTATAAATAAACGTTGAGTCAAGTTCTCATACTTCGAAAGAATATAGTCATCATCATTCGACGTAAAGTGAAGTCATATTACACTTTTTTATTTGTTAATTGAACAATACACGTAATTGGAGGTACTAACGAGCGAATCCGAGGTGAGTAGCATATCGAGAACGAGGTAGTGGAACCTCCTAATAATTCATGTGGTAAAAAGTGGTATCATAATAAAACGGTCCACGCTAACGACAGCCGGACACACGTTTGTTTCACAGTCTCAACACCGTAAATTACAACATCGTTGGTCGCCATTTGCATTTTTATTGTCGCCTGCATCATACAAAATGGATAAAGGCTGTAATTTAATCGGCGGACCGCAAAATTGAATTATTTATTATTCGCTTCGTTTGTAAAACACAATTATTCGGCGGCCGAGTGTCAGTTGTCGATGTCTTTTTTGGTATCAGTCCGTTTCGGTGCGGTCTCCAAATTCACATATTTAAAGTTAAAATTCGCTATCATACTTTCCTGATATCTTTTACAAACGGTTGTGTCGCTCTGTTCTTTATATTGTTCGGGACAATTTTTCGATTTTATTTCGCACAGTCACCAAATTTCTACGTTCTATTGAACGTTGTGTTTTCTATTCGTGTTATTTCAATTTGCACAAATGGGTAAGCAATTTTATATATTTTTTTAAATATTTTTTATAGAAATAATGGCCTGAGATGTTCCGCAGCTGGTTATTGAATAATCAAGTCAATGGAAACCTGCCCCAAAGTTTATAAGATGTATGTTGTTTATAAATACGGTTCAATTATAGAATTAAAAATGCGCTTACTCGTAAGTACGACGCAGTAACTCAAGCAGTCGTAATCTGTAAAGCAGAAAACAATTGTGCTAGGAATTAACATATTTCTTTTATTTTATTGCTTGAAAATACCATACCTATTTTTAGCATGTGTAGTCTTGAAATATATTTTTTACAAAAATCATAAAATCAAATTATCTATAAATAAATTTGAAAAATGTTTCAAAAAAAACTACGATGACATATGTATAATTTACTGAGCTCGCGATAAACCAGTACACAAGAATTCATCGAGGAATTCGGTGGCAGATTGCAGATTAGTAACATTCATCATTCCAAATGTTTGCATTGAAATTCCTTTCGTTTTAATTTTAATTCCATAGAGATTTCTTGAGAAAAATCGAATCGAATTCGCTTTGGTTTTTTGTACCTGACAAAAGATAAAATGCTTCCAGTAATTTAAAGTAAATACACATATACAGTACACTCGTATATATAGGTACATTATAGTCGAGCACGAACGAGTGAAATGCGGTAGACGCAAGTAGACCTTGGTGAACGGACTCGACTGACTGGCAGTCGTCAATTTCGAGTCGTTTTCCTTTTAACCTAGCGAAGCTTAACATCTAATTGAACGATTATCTCTATTAGGGCACTGTCTATATTTATTCTGTCACATGGAGTTCTGAGTTAGAAATCCGATAATAGTCTAACGCTTCTACCGATCTGCGTGGCGTTGGACAATCGCCTCCAAATTTGACTACAATTATTGACAAGCCGAAACTAAACACTGACACAAAGACAGTAGATATAATACATACAATGGGCTAAAGAATGTAAGCCGCGACTGTACTCTTGAAAGTTCTCACAGCATCATGAGAATGCTTTTTACAATCGATATTCAAAAAAGAATAGAATCGATGTTTCTGTTGTCAACGAACAATTCTTTCGGAGATCAACAACAAGGATGTGCAGATGATAAGATGCTTTAAAACGTGAAGTGTAAGATTTATAATCGTTTGGCGATGCTTAACATTTTATTGTTCCGTCTCGGTATGAGTTGCGTCACCGACTAAAAAGACAAAGCACGGACCGATCGAGTCGCATTGTCGGGTTAATGATGAGCCAAAACATTATTTTTAGAAGACGTTCGGCTAGCAGGCTCTACTCGCTTTATAAGGTTTACAAATGATCGGATTTGAGATACAATTTGCTTTTATGACGCCGGTAGCGTTCGCAGATTTTCCGATACAACGTCAGCAATTAATACCTTTCCAGAATCGATACGCCGCGCTTGTAAAAAATATATTAAATCAGTCCAATTAATTATCCTGTTGTAGATTCCTATCTTTACATACCTATGTTTAAATTTCTCGGAATTATTTTGACTTCAACCCGATTTGGGTGACAAATGAATCAATATGCGTTAATAATATTCGTGATAAATTTGTGCACAATTAAAACATAGTGAACAACACCTCACATACCTACATAAAAAAAATCGTCAATCACTCGTGTAATCATAGAAATGAAATGCAACTCTCATATATATCTAATTATACAATAAAAATTTACTTACGACTATTATGCAGAATACATACAATAATAAATTTAAAATGCGAGTGCATGTTGGACAGGATTCAAAATTAGGAAATTAGCAACGGATGTCAAAAAGCAGTGTGGTCGGTGACCGTTCATTCTTACAACAAAGACAACAGTATTCTCTAGTGTTGAACTTTTTGTTGCCATAAATGTTACCAATTGTTTTTGTGCATTGTGAGCAAACATTGGGCTTACATAATGGCATTGTTCACTCGTGCTCAGCAACACTTCGCAGTCCATAATGTTCTACAATGACTCTATATGCTCCCCGTAGTTTAACACAAAGAATTCCAATTTCGTAAACAATAAATCCCCTAATATGTTTTGATGTTTTAAATTATTCTGCCGGTTTTGTCCCCTGTTCCGGCTGATTGGAAACTAATACCCGTGCCTGTTTTGTACGAATTGTAGGATTTGTCCAGCTTTTCATTGAATCGTCATTTGTTTGGTAGGTATATTGTTCCTAACTAGGTGCTTAGTAGGTATCATGTAGAGTTCCGTTAGTCATACTGTATAGAGTTTCTAAACAAATAATGATTCAATACAAAATGTTTAAAGGGAAATAAGTTAAAGGATATTTTTTTTAATGGACTTATAACATCAAATATGTACTTTTATAATTATTTCAATTGTGATGCGAGCACCGGCTGATCTAAAATAAACTATCTAGCTCTTAATTATTGTAGCATGGATTTTTTTTTAATTACAAATTACCCCTAGTGTAATAAAACGTACAGAGTGCGTACTATTTTGTCTTTTTAGTATGTGTAGTAGGTATAAAGATATGTACAGTTGGTCAGTGTCGAACAAAAGCGTAGAAGGCGGTGCGTAGCGCGGTAGCCGCGAGCGAACATAAATAACCGGCTACACCGCAAACAAGCCTTGTATTTACTACATTATTATATTTTATACATGCGCTCGCGCAATACACGGAGGCTCTAATGCGCGAGCAACCTACATAATAACGCGAACGCGCGGAAGGCGTAACCCGGTGGCAATCTACCGTCTCGCTCAACGACGCCCCAGGCGCGCGCCTAAGCGAGACGAACAGCCACAAATTTATTAAAACGAAAAAAAAACTTAACAGCTACTGCACTCCGCGTCGTCTCGACAGAACTAGATACATTTTTCCACGTCGCCGTGTGCGAATGAAATGCACTAAGGTGGGTAGGTGCGTGAGCGAGACGGCTATCTTTCCGCGAGGAGCGCGCACAGCTAAACGGCCGGTCATGTGGGCGCTGCCGGTGTTGCGCACGCGCAGCTACTTCGGCGCGGTTGAGTTCCACGCTCACGCTGCGTCGTCCGGCTCGCTTAGCCCGTGTGACCTTTACTTGGTGAACTTAGGAAGCGTCGTTCGCTGTAAAACGTTCATTAGACCCCCTTCAACCCGCGCAACATTGGTCTTCAAACGCATCATCGTCGGCATTGGAGTGAAAAAGATGGCAGGCGATCGGCAGGACCGTGGGTAAAGGTATTCGTAGAATGCGTGATCTGTATCGAGCGGGCGGGAGGCGGTGCGGGGCGCGGGACGCGTTCGGAAGCGGTGGCAGCTCCCATCGACTCCTGGGGTTATTCTTCCTCAGGCCACTGCTGCTCGAGCTACGTACCAGGCGAGCCTGTTTTTTCTGTCCACCGCACCGCACGCCACACACTCGTTAAGCCCGTGCCAACACGAGAAGTCGCCACTAATAAATTACTGTTTTTTACTGCACTCGAGCAGTCTACGCCGCGCAGCCGAGTAATTTATACGTAAAAATAAACATTAATCAGCAATAAACGCAGTCGTTAGCGCCCTAGCACAGTGAGTACTCTTCTCTACATTTTCCTATCGAAGCTCTCTTAATTGTAACTATGAAAGTACAAAATAAGTGTAACTCAAGAAAATAATATCACAAATAAGCCTTAAGGCAAAAATAGTTATACAATTAAGGGAGAAAGCGAATTCATTAATTTTCTTCAAATTATCAACATGTTTTCTTTCATTATTTATGCATGACGTTTGTTTGCTGCTGTTGAGAAACGACTCTTGTATGAAGAAAATAACTTTTAAAATGGTTCTAATTTGAATGAAGTTCGTAATTGTACAGATTTTCTTTTTATTTTATGATATTTTCATATTTCGATATTAATACATATTCTCTTGTATTTCATTTACTGAACAATGCTTCGTGTAGTTATTTGTAAACGATTATACGTACTTGGATTTGAAAAAAAATACCTGTTTACAGACTAATTTGCACTATAGCCCGGTTAATGTTATTATATATTTCTGTCTCCGTTCATATAACTATCTTGTTATAAGGTATTGAAAATACTTTATAATAAAATAAAAAGTCGTAGCGTACTCTAAAGCACATTTAAACAGTCCCAACATTATCATGTAAATTGTTCTTAGCGCCTCTCCAGGCGCTTGTCATAAAAAATGAAATTCGTAAAATTAATATCTTTCTATAATTTTTTTTGGGAACAAAATCATACGCACCCGGCTTGGATGCACCATTCAGTGTCCAATAGAGTCCATTTTATGACGATTTATGGTTTATTTAACAATGAAAGAAGAATGGCTTTAGAAAAAATTTCCCTTTTCAAGCGATTAGAATATTTGGAAGCCGGCTAATATGATGCTTTTGTTGTACAAGAAAAATTGTAGCGCACGCATCATTAGCTATGATTTTTGACACCTTTTAAGAAATTCCCATGATTTTTATTAAAATTTGAGTGTCCCTTTGAAAAGTTTAATATACACGTGACGAGTCATTATTTCACCTAATTCAGATCTAATTTAATATGTGAGTAAAACATAGAATTATCTCTAAGTCGTAGGAAAATAAAACATTATAACATATAAACTTGAATATTTTGGTTGAAAACTTTGCTTCACACAGGATAATACCTATATTACCTTAAAGTTAGCTTTGCATAAGGATTGCATAAGATTTTCTCGTAGGATACATTTAGAAACGTAAATAATTTTTATACTTATGTCTTGTAGGCGTTTAATTTTTGTTTTCTGATGTATTAATTTCTATATACATACATACATTGATCTTAGTTAATATTAATCTTGAGTAATAGATTATATTTATTAACATTAACTCCTTTAGTGTTAATACTTAAGGATAACCTTCTTTATCGGTTAAACGGAAAGTTAATACGTGTGCTCAAACATTATTCGGCCTGAGGCCTCAAACGAATTTACATCGGTAATTACTCACAATGTGGGTCGGGTAGGCAGAGAGCTGAATATTTTTTAGCCCATCATAGTATATAAATACGTATTTCATACCACTATCTATTAATTTTGCTATCCGCTTTTGTTGCTGAAATTTGAAAATGTTATACATATTCTAAACTTAAAACTTTAAATAAAATGTCGTACGTAATATGTTGTAATCTACAACCTATTGTCCCTCTTAACATAATTTATTTTTGCTCAGAATTAAGCTTATATAAAAATGGACGAATGTTTAATAATAAATTAAATCGCTCGTTTGTAATAAGCGATATAATTTATAGTTGAGAAATAAAAGCGGTACAAACATTGTTTATCGTGAGCTTCCGATGTTAATGCGTATTGCAGAAGCGTATTGACAGCGCCCACGTTGTTCCTTTCCCAATTATAGGTTGCTAATTAGACAATTACATGAGCATATTAATTGACTCGATTTTTTTTTGATAATTATGATTAGTGATAATCCATTCAGAGCATTGATAAACTTGCCAGCCAGCTTTGCAGATGACCTGGTTTAATTTCCGGCCTGATACATATTTTAAACACGTATGAGATATAGTTTCTTGTATTCAATATTTGTGCGTATTTAAAAGGGAAATACTATATAGTACCTACAGGTATTAAAAAATAATAGCATACTGATTGACGATTTTAGTAATCAAATTTTCTGTTTGTTCTTATGTGAATTTTATTAATGATTGTTTATTTTTCACTCTGTCTACTTCATAAAGCACCTAGCTTAGTTATATTATAATAATTATATTAAACGTAACTTCACGCCTGTAACCCCCGAAGAGGTAGGCAGAGGAATGCAGAACACTCCCACGTTTCACCGGTTACGTTTATGTCCCACTATGGAATAAGTGGTCAGCCTATTGCCATGCATCGGGCACATATCCAGACTCCGAACCACTACAAGAAAATCTGAATTAGAAATTTTTGTAGTGTTCGACCCGGGAATCGAACCCAGGACCTCCCGATCGATAGTCGCACTTGCAACCAACACGACCAACGAGGCAGTTATTATTATAATTATATTATAATAATAATAATAAACTTTTGCTATTAGTTATATTAATGAAATCCTATCTCCTAGACTATAATACGTATCACGGTAGCGTGAACATCAAGCCCGTGCCTTTTCCAAATAAGGTTTAATGTTGGTCATTAGGCAAATTACAGTGATAACACTGCATTTTTTGCTTATTAAACGCTTTATTAATAATAAGTACATTATTATAATTCATTTTAGTCCTGTATAGAACGGTGACATTTGAATGTATTCACTTGATTTCTCTCTTTACTGCTACGTACTTATAATACCGTTCGAATAAATCGAATGTTGTCTTACTTTCATACACCAGTTTCTTCACCAATAGTGCAGTAGGTTTATGAGAATTTTTATTCATTTTAGGTTATTATGAAAATATACTTTTTTTTTCAATAAAATTAGCGGTCTCTTAGAATAAGAGAATAATTTAAATTTGTCAGAGTTTCCCTTTAAAAATGTTGATAGTAGTTTACTCGTATAGTTCAGCGATTCAATCGGGATGTCCTGAGTTCAAATTCTGATGCGCCAATCTATGTACATAAAAAAAACTGAATTTAATTTAAAAATATCACTTCCTTAATTTTAAAATATCACTACACACCCGATAAAACTTAAATACACTCTATGGTAAATGTTTTCTATGGTGTGGGAAGTCTGATAATCCCACTGGGTCATTGTAGACTTAAAATTCTGAAAGGAGATTCTTATACAAAAGCGGAACGAAAAATGGTCTATGACAACAAATTGTACAATATGTACATACATAAATATTGTACATACATGTGAAAGTATTTTAAAAGGACTATCAATGTATTTCATCCATCCCCTTATGTTTCACTGTGTGGCCAAAGCCGATGCGAAGTTCCTAACTAGATCGTGCATTAGCCCTTAGATTCATTCCACAAGAAATTCTAATTTTTAGAATCTACTTAAAGCTCCGGCTTGCCAGGTGAAACTCGATACGACTGCTACCTATATAAAGTCTTTCTCCCCTTTCCTTCTCTTAAAATTATCTGAGCTTTTTTAGAGCTATTTTCCTCGATGAAGCCGTGCAGAGACCGCTGAAAACATGGCACTCCTTTTCCCTCTGTATTTAATCTGCAATACAATGTTTTGAATGTGTTCCTCGTTTTTTATTTTCCACATCTCTTTGAACAATTGATTAGAGCACTATAACCCTGCGACTTCGCTGCGACTTATCACTAGTTCTAATACGACACAAAAATTCTGAAAAGATTTTGGTTTTATGCAGAGAAATCAACACTTTTATCAGACCATACAAGGGAAAAATATTCCAGGAACACATTTAATGAAAAACAAATTGTTCAATATCGATGTATTGATGTAATAATATCAATAAAAAGTCACAAGTATTTTAATGAAAAAATTAAATGTTCAAAACATTGATTTTAGCTCATCCCATATCATCATTGTTTCGCGTATGTAATAAATTTTTTTCATGCCTTTGAAAGGGAATCTTCCTTCCTTAAGTTTCATTTTATTGTGAGCGAAAGTGTTAGTTATTTCCGAAAAAAAAATCGCAGTACACGTAAACATTGAATTTCCAGAGTCCGAATTCGTTGGGAACAGTTTTGGAATGTGGAGGACGCGCCACAGGGCGCCCGCTTCTCGCCACTTTCTTTCAACTTCGCCGAACGACTCGCTCTCCTTTTTGTTTAGGGTTGTCATGAACTAGGCATCTCGGATTCGAGACTAGAGATTTTGTTAAGCAAATATGTTTTTCACCCTCACCGTGATTTGTTCTATTATGATTGACTAATTCATAAACAGATGTAAAAATCACAAGTTAAACCTTATAAGACTCGGGATTATTAGGTAAGGCATCTTGCGTATGGAGGTATGTTATGATGGACCTCTAGTCAAATTTATACATAATTATTAATTCAGTCATGATAAAAACTAAAAAAGTATCTGTTAGATTTCTCGCACGAAAACTGATTCCTGTGTCAAGTATTCAGTCATCATTGTCGCCATCACAAATTACAGCAACAAAATGCGAAATGGCAAACATCCACGGTTTAAATAAAATGAAAAATTCAATAGCAAGTAGGTTGCTTTTTTAAATAATGCTCATTATTATCCATTCTTAAAAACGCACATAATATTATACAATCAGAAACTAGTACCAAGATGCTCTAAATGTTCATATCTCAAGACTGAAATCGTATCAGTAGCCGTTAAATCTACCTATGATTCGTTATAAAATATTCTTTTAATATTAAGATTAAGTAGGTTCTTAAGCAGAATTACGTCTTTGAACGGCTTACTAGATTTCACCTGTGGTTGCCATCCCTGCATCATCACAGAATAAAAAGGCCCTTGTCACACATAGATACGCACGTATTAACACATTGGCTCATGTTTACGAGCCACGGGGTGGAATATTATCCGAAGACAATGATTATTTATCGTCAGAAACGCTTTTGTCATAACGCCGCTCGGGCGAGTTGTATCCATTAATAATAGCTTCGATGCTTAAATATTGATGGAGGTATTGATCGTTAGCATACCATTGCACGGCTCTGTGGCTTAAGTCTTGTGTAAATAAACTATCCCATATTTAGATGCTGTTAAATTATTTATTTAGAAGCTGATACGTTAATATGAAGGACCGTATACAGTAGAATACAAGTCTTTTGAGTGTGTAAGATTATCGTTCCTGAATCATTATTTTTCATTAATGGTAAAGCTTCAAAAATATTCACTCTGTATTCATTCTCTATTTCTTATGCATTTCTCATTTTGCTAGGCATGGTGCAAATACAGAACATCCATCAACGTATATTGTGGGTAGGTAAAGACTACATCGGCTATATAAACAATATTTCAAAATCTCGGAAGTATTCCAAACCTTTAAAGTCAATATGTGATTTCTCGTAAGCACATAACGCTCTCGGCATATATAATTCGTAAAAGTACACACAGGAGTATGACAGGAAACTTTTGTTTATACGAGATAAAGACAAAAGTTGGCCGCGCCTGGCCTAGTCTTATCTGGTCCCATGGAAATAGATAAACGAATTCCTTTCTTGGGATGTGTTAAATATTAACAAATAAAGCATCAAGTTCGAGGTATAGCTTTCGGGAAGCGGTGCTAGCAAACACAAATGATCGTCCACAAGTATTTGGACAAACTTCGAAATGTAAATGCAATTGAATTTAATTTTTTATTGAGACATATTACAGCAATGTGCAATTAAAAATCATTGTATAATACAGACTTGAATTTCGAAATTACAAATGACGATTCTCGGAACATTTTATTGCTACCAAGTTGGTATTGGAGATAAAAATCCGTTGAGAAATTCCAAGCGCGCTGCGTATGTATGGTACTGGTATATTAGAAAACTAGATTATTCTTTTGTTAAAAAAACAAATAAAAAACAACGCAACAAAGAGGCATTTAGTAAAAAGATTACCTACCTGTTTGCGTAGAAAAATTCGCATAATTTACTTACTGACCTTATTACGAGTCGACAATAGATTGGAGTCAATTGTTGGAACTCAACACAAAGTGTTCTTGACCCAAGTCGTTCTTAAGCTAATCGGTTTTCTTTATCCGATTTATCGACACTTATCTCAAGTTGTGTTTACACGTCGGCACAAGTAAGCGTTTTGTATTTTTCTTTGAGGATTTCCCGACGAAACCGATAACATTATTCTACGATACACTTAAAAGATAACCCATTTACTTATGCAAGTGTTTGTGGCTTAATCTGTATCAGTAACAAGGTTTAAGGTTTTTAAACACTTTGGGGATTCACAGAAGGTGCTCGCCGATATATGATTCATATTTACACAAGTTGAATTTTATTTTGCACAATTTTCCTTTATGACATATTGTTTACCTAAAGTTAATGCTTACGACTATACTATATATATGAAGAAGTTCTAAATATTCATATCTTAAAAGTTCATGTGGCATTCCGTAGCGATCCGGTAAACGTTTGATATAAGAGATTGTTTAACTAATTTAAAATTATTATTTCTTAATTCAGAAAAAACATTAAAGAATAATACGTGTTAATTTCTGACTATTGCCGTATTATTCAACAAATTTGCGTGAAAATCTATATTGTATATACTGTATGTATTTTCCATAATATCATCTTTGCTATGTGCTTACCAGAACACTTGTCTAATATTATCATTTAACATGTTCATTCACTTTTACGTCACTCCATTGAGCTCTGTGTTTGTTGAGGTCACTTCGCACTGGCGCTATTTGCTTACCATTGGTCAAAACTCAAACAGTCTACTCAAGCGCCACAGGTGACTTATACCTGCTTTTTTCCATAGGTACTTAGGAAGTCAGGTGTTTAGGCGCGTTTGTTTGCGGTCAGATTTTGACTTCTTCATTGATTCGATGGCTGATCGTGAGGGATCTTGGTGAAAAGAGTAGTCGCGATGTCCAGGGTGCGTCGGACAAGTAGGTATATATTCGTAGTTGATCAAACATAATCGCTGCTTGGAGGCTCCCTTCATGAAACCCAGATTCTGACTATCAATAGCTTTATATTTCATTTCAGCCTATTTTTTTCTGGGAATATTTAGTCGTGTAACGAAAAATGTATATGAATGAAACGTACTTCTAAAATGTAAGTTAGATAATTGTTTATTAGCGTAATTAAAATAAAACGTTTGTCTTTGAACTGCCCTATTAAATCCAGCCTGTAATTAAAACGATGTATCTATGTAGGTATGTATCTGACCTCATTACTCTATGGGTTTCATGTACTCCGAGTGGATCCCACGAGAACAAGCTGCAGGCACTAGAATGTTCCACCCACGCTCACGTTTCGAGTTCAATAAAAAAGTTAACGTTCGTTTTTTGAATGCGCTTTACAATCGGCCGCTGTGTTACGCGCCACGCCCTGCGACCTGATTGGTGCACGGCAGCCCGATTAATTTGTTTTTAAAATTCGTATTCAGCCAGCGTTCATCAATTCATGCACGATTGGTGCACAGAAGCTCCATTTTCAACTTTTTTACATAAGTATCGTGTCCGGTCGTTAATTATTCATGATTAATGAAAGCCATATTACGTTTTCAATTTCAATACGTCTGTTAACAAAGCAAAGTAATTACTTTTTATTAAATGATTCATTTTAGGTCGGTGCCTGGAACAAGTTTATGTAATATCTATTTGTTATATCGTTCCACAAATGCAAATATTGACGTAGTAATAGTAAATTAACCGTTCAGTTTAATTAAGAAAGCTGTGAAAGTTTTTGTAGCGTATGTATAATATGTACCTGATGTAGGTATTACCTAAATGTAAATGAGATTCAAAAACTAACATCAGGTAAGGGTCTCACCATAAACTTCTTTACTCAAATACCTTCTATATATCGATTCTAATAATACGGTCACATATGGTGGAGATTGCATTTAATATTTCGTTGTACGTATTAGGTATTTTAATTAACTGAGTTGTTAAATCATAGATATCCATATTAATAGTAACATTTTTATATAATTTTATATTAAACAATATGTTTCCAAAAAATCGGACTCTCGAGATGCACAAAGCATGCGAACTTTTACGTTAAATTTATTCTATTTATCATTAAATTGCTCGAGTCCCCACTGCATTAGTCAGTCATGAACATCATAGCACACTCCGATGCGTGAAAATTCAACACAAACCCGTAGGCGCGTATTACACGAGCAATTTGGAACGAACGTTATATAATCTACGTATTTTTTACCTACAGCCTTTCATTGGCTACCGCGTAAACCAGTAGCGGCTGTTATGTGTGCATATGTGTGTGTGTTGGTGTTGGTATGTGAGTGTTTTTGTGTGCATGTGGTACTGTTCCCTCCCCTGCTTAATTTGAAGGGAGGGTCGGAGTGTCGAGTGACTCTACTTTTTACTGAACTGGATATTTTGTAGAGATAATTTTGAAAGAAATTATTATTATTTATTAATATAATATGTATATAAGGTATGTGTAGTGTGAGATTAAAAGTAAAATAACGTAACAGGATGTTAAATCATATTATATATTAAGTCTTTATTGTATATTTAACATACCTCTACATGAATTTATTTTTAATTTTATTTTTATTCTTCTTATATCAAGTAGGCTATGTTAAAATTTAATAATTACTTAGTGTAGTAAAATATGATTTAGAAAGTAAATACATTATTCGTTACGTAATAAATATTACTTATTTACAAGCCATAGAGTCACTATAAAGATAGGTATCACCTTAATACACTATAAAACTAAGTTATGATGTACATAGAAGTAACTTCACGCCTGTAATCCCCGAAGAGGTAGGCAGAGGAATGCAGAACACTCCCACGTTTCACCAGTTACTTT
>DWDW01000431.1:0-15004 GCA_018245635.1 Mimoniades versicolor eupheme | reverse complement strand
GTATATATGTAGTTTATCAGCCATCTGGTTACCATACCACAAGCTCTCTTGACGCTTAGTTTGGGATCAGATGGCCGGGTGTAGAGATGTCCTGCGATTATTTATTTATTTATTTACAAGTCGCGTCGTCGTCATTTGTCGCGCCACTAGATTAGTGTGGCGGTAGTCGCTTGGAGACTAAAGCCGTCGAGTATCGAAGACTTGCGTACCCTTGGGCACCACGGGGCTAAATCGTGCACAATGTCAACCCAGTTCGTCCGACTAGCCCAGCATTATCAACTATAGCGATTTATCACAATTTATAAAGACACACCTGTCCAACAGTAGGATGCTAATTAATTGTTTTTGATTATTCGGATAATTTGTAAAAATGTAATAATAATAAATTATTACATTCAACATATTTTTTAACACTGCGCCATCTACGGCTTACGCTTTGTATGCGTAGAGACAAATTTTGGGAGTTTTGTACCGAAATATGAAAAAAGATGTTAACAATAATAGGTTTATCCAATAACTATTCCTTATTTTTAAAATCTCAGCGAGTTATAAAGAGTTTTGAAGACCGCCCACGTAATTATTTGTTTGTATCCCCTGACTGATATTGTTGTCTAACTAATTCAACTTTATAACTTGATTTTCCGACGCTAAAATTAAATACTATCTCCACTTTTCATCAGAGGAAATAGACGCGACACTTCGGTGAATAAATCGGTCTTGAGAAACGGTTTCCACTAGATTCATATATCTACAAACGTTGCTCGTGTAAATGCGATAACTGATTTTCCGGTTTGAATTTATTATGGCGGCGGAGACGGTGATTCATTTTCTGACAAGTACAGTTCCAAATACATTAACCATTTATCTCGGAAGAACTGACTAGCGTATGAGCTATACAACCTTCCCACTCCGAGATTATGATTCAAATTAGAACTCCACACTGATCTGATTGTTCGTGATAAATCTGCAGCAAACACGACTTTTTTTTTAGCATGAAACGATTCACATATAATACATATGTATCGTCGAATTTCGTATTGTAAAATTACATTGAACGAATTGTTTCACCCATTTACAGTATATGTAAACTATTTTGAAAATAAATGTCCCAGCAGGTGACAATATCAAGAGACACTTCACCAGACTGTATCTATCAATTGATGGTGTCATCCATTAGGTTCTTTCGGTAAGTAAAAGTTATTTTATCACGAGCAGAACCTTCAAAACTTACACCTCTCCAAATAAGCCCTATCCTTGTCTCACTGCATTCAGATTCTTCAGATTCTGTCTACAGCCTTTCGTATACCGTCACTCCATCAACTCTCTCCCGTCTCTCTTGCTTACTTCAACGGTGATATATTTCCATCAAATATGGTCAGTCCATAACTACAATGAATAAACATTGTACTCATCAACATACATAAATATTAGGTACATCAATTACCAAAACCCATATATATGTGTATAACGCACTGTTTACAATTACTTCTTGAATAGTGCTCATTATATTTTTACTGGCCCGTTGGTTGGAGCAATAGTTAGGTCAGTTACCATACCACAAGCTCTCTTGACGCTTATTTTATGATCGAATGAACGTGTGTGGAGATGTCCCAAGATATTATATAACACGAAATTTATTTAAAAATCCATCAGTACTTACTGTATATTGCGATACAATGCCGATAACAGTAATGTTATCTAAACGTAAAAAAGATACAATACGTGGCATTACTGTCTGCCACCAGTTCTTGTTATCTCAAATACGCCATCAGCACGATGCATGCAACAGGGTTCGTATATTAGCATATTTTCGCGCTTGTCGGAATTACCCGTTGAATATGCAATACTTGGAGTAGAATACGTGTACGATTCGCCCGAGGCACAGCCACTACTGTGCAAATATCTGGTATAGAGCAATTATTGGCATTGCAGCAACTTAAAGGAGTAGTATCCACACATATCTTCACGCCAGGTTCCTTACGAGGTAGGCAGAGAGGACTTAGTGCCAAATATCTATATTCTTAGAGACCTTACAGAGTGTAGTTTTCGAGTTTATATGTATAAAAGAGAACGGGATCTAATTCCACAGCAGTGCAACTAGTCTGAGTTTAACTTAGAATAAGACTAATGCTAACAAGTACTAACTCTAATAAGTGTGATGTATACTAACTAGATACAGTAAGTTCTACTGCTGTGATTCTGGTGCTAGCAGTATTCTTAACAACTAATACTAACTGACCCTAACTGTCCTACATTATACCAGTTGTTTCCCTGTACCACCACGGAATATGGGGCAGTTCTAGTATTTACATTAAGCACTAAGTCCTATTTATCCCTAAAGTCCTATTTACCTATCCTATTATACGTCGCTTGCAAATATCCGTAAATGGTAGAAGCTACACGTGATCAATATTGCTGCTTTCGCTACTTTCTTGCGATAAATAAATAAAAATGTCATTTCATATAACATATACATATAGATAACATATACATATACATTATTTAATTATTTTCTAGATAGTCACGATTAATCGTGATTAACAACTGTTGATCTCGTAAAGAGCTTTCAAATTTCATTTGGCTCTCTATATTTTCTGTTCCCATACAAATAGTGTCAACATCACAATGCATTTTCAAAATCCATCACCGACACAGCTAATGGAATCAACGACTGTAGTCATCACAGATTTAGCATAAATCGTATATACAGTTTAATACAATGTGTTATTGTAAACATTATTATCTAGAACTCAAATTTATCTTTCTCTGTTCGAGCATCTCCATTCATCTTTTGAGACGTACTATAAATTTTCTGACTGCAACAAAAGTGCAAGAGAGCGTTGCAATCGTGGACTGTAATTTAAATAATGCATAGCAATTAACTCTTCATATATAATAAAGCTTTGTAAATTTGTTGTTCCGTTGTTGTTAAAATTGTTTATATAAAATCACTTCGGGGATTAGAGATGTTATCGAACCTTTTATTACGTTTATGTAATTATTTAAAGTTAAATTGTCGAAATATTTTTTTACAAAATATATATGTATTATGGTCATTTAGACGAAGTGAATTTTATTGAAATTACACGTTTTTCAATGTAAGTCAGTAATATTGAAATTTGAATTAAGAACATATTTGACTGCCTCGTTGGTCATGTTGGTTACAAGTGCGACGGCCGATCGAGAGGTCCTAGGTTCGATTCCCGGGTCAGGCACTACTAAATTTTTCTAATTTAGATTTTGTTGTAGTGGCTCGGAGTCTGGATATGTGCCCAGTGTATGGCAATAGACTCACCACCTATTCCATAGTGGGACATAAAGTAACTGATGAAACATGGAAGTGTTCTACATTCCTCTGCCTACCTCTTCGGGGATTATAGGCGTCATGTTACGAATTAAGAACGTATTTCAACGTATGTGTCAGACTGGGTATTTAAATTTGAAAATTGAACAAATAAAAAAATATATAAGTAATTAGAATTCACAATTTTAACATATTTAAATCAGCCTGGAAACTAGAAAGGTGTAGGTAATATATGTAATTGTAATTATAATGTATGTGTGTGTGTGTGTGTGTGTGTGTGTGTGTGTGTGTGTGTGTGTGTGTGTGTGTGTGTATATTATAACTTAAAATGTGGCCATTTTCATTGCGTTTTATTTGTTTAAATTCTGTTTTGATTCGGGCTTGGTTTAAGGGACAACTAAAATGTATATTCCGTTCCACGGTTGAACATGGATTTCTTTTCATAATAAGAACGATTAAGGTAGCAGGTTACCACGCTGCCACGCTGTCCAAGTGCGGTTTGGCAGACTTCAATCGCCTACGAGAAAACTATGGAGAGTTACCTCACGATCCTTTCCTTCACTGTTGCAAAAAATTTGAATCCAATACCCACATCGTGTAACGCTGACTTTCAAACATCTAGGCTATCACTACTCTTACTAAGCGTCGTCGTTAAATTTGTCGTTCGGAGGAATTGGATATTCTCATATAACAAAATTTTAATTCGTATCTATCATAAAACGTCTGCCTGTTTAAATTGAAGCATGCGAAAAGCTCATGATTTTTTCCCCAACATGTAAATTTTGTTAGAGAGAATATTATGATAAAGGCGGTGTAGATTGGTATAATGGTTTATAGGCGCAGAGGTCGCTAGTTCGGGTATGAAATGTAAAATATGTACATTATTTGAACAATTTCCAGGCGCCGGCGGGTCGTCTCGCGGAAAATTTAATGCACGGAAAGGAATTTTTTATGAGCTCCACGTGCGAAATACTCGTTTACATCAGAAAACAGAAAATAAGAGGCGAGCGACAAGTTCAAAATTGAATCCTGAAATGTTTCCCAGGGCTTATTTCTCACGTCAAGGGCAAGTTTCTTATGCGTACTCCGCGCAACGAATGGCCAAAGTTTCACAGTAAATTAAACCCAAAAAAGAAGACGGAAGAACGTTCACATTTAACGCCATATAAAGACTCTCACTCGATGTCTTATTCTTGATACTGCCACTTCTAGTTGAAATTGGATTTAAGCACGCTCCGCTAGGCGCATTTAATAATTTGATATGGAGCAAATTTTAAATTATTCCAAAACTTGCAGGGATCTCGTTTACATTAACATATAAAATAACATAAATTTTTTAGGTAATAAAATTTCTACACGTGACATGTAATTATAATGACGGCTATAGTGAAATTTGTATCAATTTAAATATATGTATATGGGTAATGTAATATAATATCATAAAAATCTGATGTTTATATATTTTTTTAATTATGAAGATTCAACAATATTAATAACGCAACGTTTCTTTGTGAAACTAATTAAATAGTAACGCTATAAATTAAAGAGCGGTCTGTATTCTTCAAATTGTATTATGAGAAAAACAATAATACCTACACTATGCAATAAAATAATAAAAACTATCAGTAGGTAGATAAAATATAATAAGAAATCAATTCCCTCACCACTATAAAGTACTGAAAAGTAATCCAATGATAAACGCTACAAATGAAAAGCTTACCCCAACAACACGCGTCGTCAATAATGTTCCATTCAACACTCAAAATGTCAAACAAACACTGATATGTACACCCACTTATGATTGCACACTCCGTTGCGTCGGTAAGTGCCGACCGTTCAGCGTACTCGAGTATTTGAGGGTTAAGTGTCGTGTAGAACCACGAAGTGTTATATCGCGGAGTAGTGATGTGAATTTTTTTTTATTTCGCCTCCGAACGTCGTCGCTCCGACTTACGTAAGTTGGCACGCGGTGGCCCGAGCGAAGTGCCGCAGCGGCGCGCACTGCCTAGCCGCGTGACGCCAGCCGCCACTGTGGGACCTCAGCGGCTGAGCGCACACCGCGCATGTCTACATCACAATAAGCATTAACTCACACGTACAACACTAGCTTGTGAAATGTAAACTTATTTTCCTTTTCTTGCGACGATTATTTCACCGCCTCGCGGTGCGCTGTTGGCGATGAAAATCGTTTAAGCAATATATCTTGTGAAGATTATCCTCGACAATAAAAAGAGAGTATTAACTGCTCTTATCCTGTACTTGAAGTGAAAAGGGCAAAAGTCGATGATTTTGTTTGACATTGGGCAACTGCTTAGAATTTATTGTAACCGTAGAAAACTTTTTCCAACAAGATGATTACTCTAAGACAAACTCTCACTGTAATTATCTTTTGTACCAAATCCTATTTTATCACTAGATAGTGATAAAAAAATATTCACTATTTAACACTAGATAGTGATAAAATAGTATTTATGATATATAAGACGCAATATTCTAAATAAGTATTTAGGAGGTGCTACTACAATTGTATAAAAAAATCTATTAGTCTGAAGGAACATTATTCCGGTGTATATAAACCCTCGCCACCCCTTCTTAACTATTCATGACCGGTCGCTCCGTATGTGTGTTTGCTAAGTTTATTAGCAACCGCGTCATAGCATCATTGCAGTTTTAGAACGATCGCCTACATATTGATCGAGAACCGTTTTCATAAGAACCATTCTTTCCTAACGTACGATAAATTTCCCTTTCTAATAATTTTCTTTCCCTTTGAAAGTGAACAGCTTTAGGAAATCTGTAGTGTCATGTTAAATTTGGCAGAAATCCTTGAACCTATTTCCACTAAGTTTTTATATTGCTTTATGATAGACTTTGGGTATTAGGTATCAAGCCGTCATTTTTTTGTCATCATCATTAATCCTTTTATCATTTAACTATTAGACATTTACAGAAATGGGAAAGGGGTCTCACCTGACAATGAAAAGGGTTGATGCCTTCTACTGCCACGTTGGCCAAGTGCGGGTTGGCAGACTTCACACGCCTCAAAGGACACTACAAGATTTCACAGGTCTGTAGGTTTCCCGGCGATGTTTTCAGCCGTATATTTAATGAAGCAACAATTTAACTATTGTAATAAAACCAATCGCTTAACGCGATCTCAAAGTAAATTTGTCTACGTAATAAATATCAAAGACAAAACCTATAGTGCTTTGAGGTTGTCGAAACTTTACCAATAGTCACCGATACGCTTACACGGCAAATGTACAAGCGCTCCAATATGTAAATAAGTTTGAAGAAGAATTTATTGTTTCACTTCTTCTCTTCCTTTATCATGTGGGAACTTCCAACTGCAACTCGTTCTTTGTACATTGATATGCATTATACAAAATAACATAACATCACGCCTATGTCTCATCCTAGGGACGGCAGAAGTGTATACGGCAATAGGGTGTATAAACTGATTGGGTTAAAGTGAGTGTAGTACACTCTCTGTCCACCCCGTCGGGGAAATATAGGCGTGGTGTTACCGGATGTGTTTCGGTATGAAATGTCTGAGTTAAAGCCTTCAGTAAGTTTACTTTCAGTGTATTTTCGGTTAGTTACAATTTTCAACTGTAATATGCCATTTATTATAAAAAAACTTTCAAAGCAGCTTGAAATTCCTAATTAGAATTTTGCAGTGAATATTTCAAAGTAAACAAAATATTAAGTTCGAAGTAGAAATAAAATTGCACATCCAAGTTTGAATCTCACTAAAGATGTTCCTTCGCTGCTAAATTTAATTAGAGCGAATTTTAAGAATATAATAATGAAAATTATATTTCCTGAGACAAAAAATATATGGATATTCCAGAAATGGACGTAACAAGAATATCCTTACAAAACTATATATTTACATGTAAATATGGATCAACATTATTTATCAGACGTTTGGTTACCATAACAGAAACGCTGCCTACTTTTCGTTTGGGTGGTCTATTGTTGAACCAAGGCAAGAATTAAACCCTCCACTCCACACAATCAGATTCGATAACAAACGAAGACAATTGAAAAACACAAACAAACTTTTCATTAACTTATGTATAAGCAGCTTCATTTTACATAACACCTTATATAACTACGTATTTCTATATTTTCATAATGTATAAAAATAATACTTTGTATACAAGGCAAGCTAGATGCTTAACTATCTCACGCTAAGTCCCCCATTACACTAGGGCGTCTAATAGTTTAAAAAAAAGTCTAATAGTTTGATATCAGGATATGTTTGCGACGAGCTGCCGTGCGGGACGTACCTACGTGACACGAGTAAATAATCCCGACGGCTGCTACTTGTCCTGTTTCCACGCAAATGACGTCACGCACCAACTAACTGTTCGTGTAAACATGTCTTACAATATTTAAAAGTAAATTCCGCTACGGACCTTTATTTATCTTCACTACTGCATACTATTGTGTTCCAATATGTACAAAATACTTTAGAGATATTTGGCATTCGTTTATCTCTACTTACCCCGTAAAGGACCTGGCGAAAAGTGTATTATTCTTGTATTTATATAGGTACATGTCAATAACGGTATTCCTATGAACAGAAATATTTAGTCATTTAATCTGAAATATTTTTTATACAATATCAATATATAACATTCAATACTATAATACGTACGGTATTTTATATTACGATATCTAAATGTGTTTGCAACGAAGTATTCGTGCGGATCACACGCGATCGGAATGAACAAAACGTGCCACGACCGCTGCGAGTTGTCTTTATTCGCAATTAAACGACGACTCCCGGCATCTCGTCTAATGTACACAAACATACTTTCATTTCTATTGTTACCAATGTAACTCACCGACTATTCCATGGCATGAAACGTAGGAGCGTATTACACTCCTCTGCTTAACCCTTCGGGAAAACACATGCGTGACTTCATGATACCGTAGTGTCGTATTTAGATGTGTTACCGTCACATCAGGTTCTTTACAGAATATGCAGAGAGAACCATGTTCCAAATATCTCTACCCTTCTCAACCTGAAGTACTTCTCCATTCATCACTCTTCTCATACACGAACACCGGTTTAACAACTGACTCTCCGATCAGCCAGTATCTGACCTATCTTTATGCTAATAATCTGATAAATCAACGTTAACATTCTTTACTCGTGTCCATGGATCTCCTCTCAGAAATAGAATGATTACGAGCACAGTCTGCCACCCTGCCCACTAATGGGTTGGTTTTTATATTTTTATTTTTTTAAATAAACTTGACGCAAATTTGAAATGCTCAAAACTTCATCCCTTCTGGATTTAAAAAAAAATACTTGTATAACTTTTTGTTGCCCTTATATATTTTATGTGAAGGCGTTAATTTTCAAATAGTATATTTATGCAAACTGCAGACAAGGGTAAACGTAAGGCAAAAATAAACCTTGCAATAATAATTCCCAAAGTTAATACTGAAAATGTGAATGATAGCGGTCACTGGCTGCGGCTATGTAAGTGCGCG
The DNA here is from genome assembly GCA_018245635.1 of Mimoniades versicolor eupheme. Taxonomy (NCBI): domain Eukaryota; kingdom Metazoa; phylum Arthropoda; class Insecta; order Lepidoptera; family Hesperiidae; genus Mimoniades; species Mimoniades versicolor. The sequence goes on along the minus strand of DWDW01000431.1, from coordinate 6,189 downwards.
GTCCTGCGAGAGTGTGAGATTAATCCGCCGTAATAACTAACGCGGGCTTAAGTTGACCTCAATAACATTCTGTCACCGCACCTGCTTATAATCAAATTGCAAAAAAAAGAAACAGTTTTAACATTCAAACCAAACAAAAAGGACGGAAACAACGACACAAAAATAAATACCATATCTTATATATACATAATAACTAAAAAAAATCAAGTTTAATCCAACAGCATCTGAGAATCAATGCTTGGTTATAGCCTTGACTGCAATCAGGCAAGGCGCAACCCGTAGCAATTAATATCTAATTTTATAAAATATTCCATGTGCCAGTGCTGGCATATTGTAGTATGCCTCGGTGTGCCTAGTCACAGCTAAATGCCCTGACCGCTTTTGGGCAACACCGTAGGCAGTGCGAGAAGCTGTGCTCTGCGATCCCCACCCCGCATGCCAATCGTGGCAATTAGCGGCATAACCCCTCAGGGGAGGCCTATGTCCAGCATCCTGCCTCGTTGGTCGTGTTGGTTGCAAGTGCGACTGCCGAACGGGAGGTCCTGGGTTCGATTCCCGTGTCGGGCACTACTAAATTTTCTGATTTAGAGTTTCTAGTGGGGGCTCGGAGTCTGGATATGTGCCCGGTGTGTGGCAATAGGCTCACCACCTACTCCATAGTGAGACGTAAAAAAGTAACTGATGAATCGAATGTTCTACATTCCTCTGCCTACCTCCCCGGGGATTACAGGCGTGATGTTACTTTTTTTATTATTAAACACGATTTTTAATAAAAAATACCTAACACTTCTACATGTCTTCAATTTTTACTAACTGAGAAAGTCAATCTAAAAATGACACACCAAATCCATTTTCTACCTTTCGTGAGAAACTGGGCGATCATAATCTTTTTCTCTCGGCCGTTAAATATAAGTGAGAGATAACCGTCCAGTATCTCACTCGCACGTGTGTTGACCGAAGATGTCTGTCTCTGTCATTCGACGACGTACGTGTGAACATTCATTTGGATTATATTACATAGCTTGATATACCTGTCAGTATCTGCGCATCATGTAATTACATCTCGCATCTATCTGGTGCTGACCTAATCGAAACTTACATTTCAGCCGGTCAAATTTATATTATGTACATTACAAAAATTGAATATCACTTGTTGTTACGGACAAAGGAAACATCGCGAGGAAACAACTCTTGTAGCCATTCCTGTAAAGCTGTATACACATATAAACACCTTAAACACTGACTTGGCATATTATAGTAGAGTTGTCCGTAACATTCTCTAGGCCACGTGTACACTACCGTGGTAAACGGCACCGTTCACATTATGAGATACGATCCCTACCAACAGTGGAAATAGAAAAGTGGTGGATTATGACGACGCTATTAAGGAAAGCAAATTGTACTTACCTTTCGAGATATGCATTGGTGATATTCATTTCACCTCAGTTTTTCCATTTAAATTTCGGTCGCTCGCTCCGAGTGCGCTGAAAATAATGACAATCAATAATAACATAGGGCACGCCCACTCCGTTAAACGATTGAAACTTTTGATCAATTTTATTCAAATAAATAAATTATTTATACATAGGTATAGCCAGGGTGGAGCATAATTACGTTTAGGTAAATAACTTGTAACATGTCAGCCAGCTAATGACTGCCTCGTAGGTCGAGTGATGACAAGCGGTACTGCTGATACAGAGGTTCTCGGTTAACAAAAATAATCCACTCAAATGTTACATAAGTTTATTTAAAATCGTAGATAATTTACGAGAACTTTAATATAGTAGCTGAATCTAGTTCCGTTGTGAACTGGAGCTGGCAAGACACCGAATTGATGTAAATAGTTTACAATGCATTTGGTAAGCCAAAAACGAATCCAAGCTTTATATTAATGTCATATTTAGTGTAGTAATATCGAGCACCGACATGGCTTTCTTTTAATACAGTCTACCTATATGTTACAGGATAAAAAATACTATCGCCATTTTTACCCCTATTTGTTGTTTACGTTCATTTTTATTTAGTAATAACTGTGCCCGAGAGTTCGCGTTAGAGAAAACAACACTGGCGTCAGTTACTTCTTATATCAGTAATCTTGAAATAAAAATCCGACAAAATCGCTTCAGCCGTTTCGGATATTACCCGAAACAAACAGCTAGATTTTACCGTAAAAGCACTTCAAACTGAGGACATGTTGCCGTAAAAATTTCCGCTCCTAAAACTAAATGAGCACCGGACAATAAACTGGCAAAAAATTCAATGTTGCTCAACATGAGAAATCCCATGCGTATATATACAATAAATTTGATTAAATCTTGTGTCGAAAAATGTCTAACCACATGAATACATAAGGTTCGTGAAGCCAATCATCTCATCCAACGATGTTGTGAGAAGCACATATGTCAGTCGACGCCACAAAAACCGCCAAGACATCGGTCAGTCGACCTAATTAATGGCCGCCGAGCCCTGGGGGCAGATTAAGCCGAACATAAGACCTTTTCCCTGCCCATGACGTATGCTCCATGGGCAGAAATTGATCCTTTCCTTCAATTCCTCGATTGAGCGCTTAAAAAAGATTACGCCGGACGTGTGACGTAAAGATTTTTGTTGTAACTGACATGTATTGATTGTGGTTGGATTGGTTTCGGTTATTTTTTACCACCTTTCCTAGAGTATTGTAGTCATTTTATATATAGAGAGGAATTTCCTTTTATTTAGTTCTAGCAGTTTGTGACTTACTCGTAAGTATTCCTATGAATTTATTTCTTGTTCTTGTCCACAACGTTGAAGCGTCCTCCACCATGCTGCACCAGACCAGTGCAGGTTAGCAGAGATATGGTTTTGTGGCCAACTAGTGCATTGAAAGTTTTCAAACCTCTTTATAGAGCAAGGAGATTCAATAATTGTTATCTAACTATAACAATGCCCCTAAGTATAAAAGTATACATCAGTAAGAAAATAAAATGTATCGAAAGTTATATGATTTATGTTATTTACTAACAAAGTAAATGAAATAAATATTCATACTCTATATACGAACTTTTATTTCCCAATATTCATCGAGACCTACTGATATTGAAAAAAACTCAATAAAGAGTACTAAAAAGATCGCATAAGTTTTAAACAAGGTAGTGTTTTGCCACGATAGAATAACTAGTGTATGAAAAATATTGGTGAGTCAATAAGCATCTTCATTACGTTTTTTAAATTTTTAATTATTTTATAATAAGTATATGACTAAATGCGAAAGAGGTATAAAAATACAAAATCCAACTTGAGGAAAAACTTCGGATACTTGAATTTAAAACTACCTTTAAAATCAAAACAACAAGCAAGAAACAAATACTCTCAGCCTTATTCAAGGAATTCTCTCCACGTAATCTGAAGTGTACGGCCGCATTCGGAATTATCTTAAACTAGAGCTGTATAGTAGCGGATCTTTTTCCTCTTTTTTGTTATTAAATATTTAAACAATATATTATTAAACAATATCAATTTAATTAATGCACAGAAATATTCTGTTAATTAGGTTCACTCTAGAATAATAAAAATTCAACCAGGAAGAGCCGGATCCCAAAAGATATACGTAAAAAAAATATATATATAAGATATCCACGGAAATTTCCATCGCAGATAAATTAAAAACTTTCACACCATTGTTCATTGAAACATTTTAGAAACGGCTGCAAACGTTTGTCGAAGACGGATTTTTCATTCTTTCCCAATATCAGCAAATTGGTTAAAAGATCGAATTTTGTATGTAGGTAGCTGAAGGGTCAGATTAGCATTTATAGGATAAGAATCTTATTCGAATTTCAATAATGGTCCGTGAGGAATAGAGGTAAAACAAGATGAGAAAAGCCGACAGATAGGCTTATAATAAAACAATAGATTCGGTATACATATTTCGGATTAGAATGGGAAAAGTTTTAGGGATTCCTTTCAGAGTAACATTTTCTTACAGCGAACTGAACGTTAAACATAAGTAAGGTATATTTACTAATTTAACTCATTCATAACACCTGAAAGGTTTGGGTGCCAGTCACACGAATATACGAGTACTGTAGACCAATGTAAACAACACTCCTGAGGACTATGTGGTCGTCTACATTGTAGACTAGTCCACCGGCGTCACAAACGGGACTCACACAAGTCATAATTGGACTAAATAACACCAATGGCTCTAATCCTGCACTAATGAATATTAATTAATATATGTACGTTATTAACAAACAACACTGATCTGCCACTAAGAATACTTTATGATACAGGCGTTACAAAAACGACGCGGTGAATACGTACAGTTAGTATGGTAAATTACGTTCAGACAAGGAATAATGATAATATATTATACCTATACGGTTTAAACTGAACAATGTATTTTGCGTGAAACAAAACAAACAAAGAAGGTAGACTTCACTAGAAGAACTGCTAAACATCAGATTAGAAGTAAGTTTATATACTCGTATGAGAAAAAAGAACTAAGCTGCCATCTACAAAATTTTTGAAATACATTTCGAATGACGCTTGTATAACTGTGCGTGCATATTTTCATTATCCTCCTCCTAAGTCAGAGCCTAAGGAGTGAGAAATAAAAATCAAGCTCCCTTTCCGCATAATTTTTGAAAATAATATATTTTCTAAATCTAAACCCAATTCAATGCTACATAAAGCAGGCTTATGTAAATATACGCTTAGATTTTCATGTGGCCGTTCGAAAAAGGAATTGTTAAACTTCTATTACATATACCTACCTATATGTGCACACATTTTCGTATTCAGTGATAAGTCCCAGTAAGTACCTACACCTTTCTGCCTAAGCCTTTTAGGGAGAAGTAAAGTTTTGATAATCCACGGAATAAGTCAGGAATAAAATATGTATTTATTGAAAGAGGGAACAGTATATTTATGCATGTACATATTGAATAAGTTTTATTTCGTTTATCGTGTTATACGTAACATCAAGTCTGTAAACCCCGAAGGGGTAGGTAAACGAGTGCACTTGTAGTACACTCCCACCGTTCACCATTTACGTTTACATCCTGCTATGGAACTGGGTGTGAGCCTATTGCCATACACCGGACACAAATCCAGACTCCAGGCACAAGATATTTTAAATCGAAATTTTAGTTAGAAAAATCCAATGGTAGGTACCTGACCCGGGATTTGAACATAGTGCGAGAAGCTGTGCTTTGCGATCCACAACCCGCAGGCCCAGCGTGGGGATTATGGGCTTAACCCCCCGAAGGAGTCGTATGTCCAGCAGTGGATTGCAACAGGCTGATGATAACGATTTATGGGCCAGGAATGCTACTTAACAAATTAAAAGTACTAATTACCAAACACTATTGTAGATTTATTAATTTTAAAATGAAAGGAATATTGGCATATTCACTTTAAAAAAAAATTGAATCAAAAAGTAAATCAATACAACTTGGAAACAGAAGCCCTGTTTGGATATCCGAAGATAATAAAAGGCAGGACCTAAATATTATAAATTACATTAATCTAAGTACAGAATACACTATGATATGTTTCATATTATAATTTTGTATACACTCCGCAAAAGAGCCGTTCAGACTTTGCTTCGAAACTAATGGCCTGGATGGAACTTTTAATTTATTAATAAGTTAGTTACGCCCGCACTAAAAGGAGAGTGTTACTTGAAATTTGAACAAAAACTATTTCAAAATAAATATAGAACTCGCATTAGCAATGTACGAGTATGAATATGAAATGATAATAATTTTATCATTATATGAATATTTGTTACAGATAATAAATTAATTACATCGGCATAATAATAATTACCAAATAGTCACGCCAGGACAGTTGTTACGGGGTAGGGTATAATCTGGTTAAAGTACCATTATTTTAACATTGTATCTTACGTACTAATGCAAAATTATTCACGAATTGATATTTCGTCTGTACTAAGAACACCAATAGCAGTGATAGCCTAGTGGTTTGAAATTCCACCTCTCACTCCGGGAGACCGAATTCAAATCCTAGCGCGTACCTCTTAAAAATGTGCGTTTTAAGTTTGAATATCACTTACTATAACGGTGATACGTGAGGAAACCTGCACATCTTAGAGATCTAAAAAAATTAGTTCTCTAGGTGTGTGAAGTCTGCCAATCCGCACTTGGCCAGCGTGGCAGACTATGGCCTTAACTCTCCCATTTCGAG
>DWDW01000430.1:0-15019 GCA_018245635.1 Mimoniades versicolor eupheme | reverse complement strand
TTGGTCTCCCTCGGCATCTGCGTCCATCGACATTCGCCTTGTATATCTGTTTCGTCATTCTTTCATCAGCCATTCTTTTAACATAGAAATATGTTTGCTGGAATATACTCGTATGTATAGATCTCCGCCGTCCGTTTATAATTAATCGATTTAATAGTACATACATCTATTCCACGCGCTTAAGCGCGGTCAAACGCGTAACACTAGTGTATAAAATACTTCTATAGATTTTTCTAAAATGAAACGAAAATAGCATGACGTTTTAATGAGCATAATTCCGCAGACAGTTTTTAAGCGTACCCAAGCACAGTCAATGACCTGTCGCCAAGTAAACCTCTTTCTGGGACCGTCAGCACCACCACGAATTTTTAAGCTTCATGTTGTTGTTTGTGACGAATACTATTTTGTTTGGATTAGGATTCTAGTTTATTGACTGCCTCGTTGGTCCAATGGTTGGTTGCAAGAGCAACTACTTATCGAGAGGACCTGGGTTCAAACCCCGGCTCGGGTACTATTGGATTTTTCTAACTTCGATTTCCTAGTGGTGGCTTGGAGTCTGGATATGCCCCCGATGTATATCAATATACACACCACCTCTTCCATAGTGGTAATTTTGTGGTAGTGGTAATGGTTACATAGTGAACGTAACTGATGACACGTGGGAGTGCACTACACTTGACTGTTAACCTTTTCGAGGATTATAGGCCTGATGTTACGTGTTACGTTAAGTATATGTTTTTATCTACATAGCAAATATGTCGACTAAAATCTAGTCTAGATTTTAGTGTCTAATTAATTTATACGTGTAACTTTTATTATAGATTTTTTGTACCTGCTTTTTAATGTGTTGTATAATGTTTGTGTATGTGTGTATGTGTAAGCAAACACCAAAAATTTCTTAATTTATGGTTGGTTTTATTTAAACAATCAAATTGACACACACACGGCTTTCGCATAGCTGACGCAATGAAATTTCATAAAGTGTACATTGGTTTGAAAAATATTGAATATTGTATACAAAGTAAATTCACAGCTCCCACCTGATACTTTCAATTTCTCTTTCCCATTGATATAGTCAACACAGAACGACACAAATCAAACGTTTCGAACTTTCTCGATTATGTGAACAGCGCAATAATGTGGGCGACTTTTTTTGCGGTTGGTACTGAGAGGCTCGTCATTGTTGCGACGCAGTCATGTAGCGAAGTGAGTCGAGATCAGCGAGGTGGTGCCGGCTCGAGAATACAACTGGATCTGGATTCGTTCCAGTAGTAAGTGAGCATATTAAATTTTCTTAAAAATATGTTTCGACAAAGAGAGCGGAGTTGTTTTTGTAACCATATTAACACATTAATGACATACCTGCATGGCATCGTTGGAAGATATATAAAACAGCATGTCCCAAAAAATCAAAGTTTTTACTCCTAATTGAGCAGTGTTCGGAATGCTTTTAGACGGGCGTTTTAATTTGGAACTTTATGCACTTATGTTTGTGTGCGTGTCGCCAGAATCCTAGTGGAGACACGGGAGTGAAGAATTATAGATACACATACATTGAATTAACATGCAGTTGTTGAATTTTCAATCCAAGGTTACAAAACCGTTGATTACTAAACCTAATTGTTGTAGACCAATAAATGTTTTATTCACACTCAGTTCAAACACATTTTTTCATTATCGTGGCGTAACCGCACTATAATATAAATGTAAAGTACCATTACCAAGAAAAACCGCTGTTGATTAGTAGTGAAAGGGTAATATGTAATGGCATTTAGATTCAAAGTTAACCACATTTAAAATTCTTACGCAAAGTGTCTCAGCGACTTTTATATTGTAGAAACACATACAAGACAGTTATGTAAGCTCACTTTACTTGTGTACCTATCTCAGAATCATTCTCACGTACAAAATAAGCACGTGTTTCTCGCACACCTTGGCGCGTGGGATAAACAGAATGTACTGTAAACAATAGATACATCATTGCATTTTTTCCATTCTTAGGTACTGATGTTGAATAATCACCACTGCTTGCTTTGAATCTTGTTAAGGTTGCGTCAAAACTAAATAAATAACGTTACATCACGCCTGTAACTTCCGAAGAGGTACGTAGAGGAGTGTAATATAATCCCACGTTTCACCAGTTACGTTTACGTTCCACTATGGAATAGGTAGTCTATGGCCATAAACCGGGCACAAATCCATATTCCGAGCCACTACTAGAAAATCTAAGCTTAAGGAAAATCCAATAGTGGCCGACCCGGGATTTGAGTACAGGACCTCCCAATCGGCAGTCGTGCTCGCAACCACGAGACAATAAACAGGGAGTGTAACAAAACTAATCTTAGGTTGTATCGAAAAGTTTAATAAGACTTTGTGCGAGGTGATACAAAATACTTGGGTTTTTAATGTATTATTTGGTACTTTGGTAATAAATCCACACAAGGCTTTGCAATCACAAACGCGTAGACAGTCCTACTGAGACCAGACAGTTCAATAGGTATTTGCTACACACATATACACAAATATCTCTGATATCGAATTCATATAAAACTTGTTAACACCATGACTAGATCCGTCACTAGTCACATTGATTTCATTTTGTACCTCGAGGCTAGTTAATGCCATAAAAAGTAATTTAAGTGTTGCATTTTATTATCCCGAGGGAGTGCGAAAGGGGATCGGGACTCCATATAATACGGAGGTGTTTATAGCAGCAGGGCGCCTGTTGCGAGAAGATAAACGTCTTTAGGGTGCATAATGACCCCACCAGGGAAGATATCGTTAGGAAACGCTGATTTGATTGTTCTCTGGAAGCTGACAAAAGCGGGATCGCTTTTATCCTCTTTATTGATTTTTTTTGCATGGAAAAAATTCCATATATTTTCCTATTTTTAAATTTTGTTTGAGAATGTTAACTATCGAAAATATGAGGTCCGTGTGTCGAAGAGGCAAGATAAAAAGGTTGCTTATTATAATGATAGTGAATATGATGATGTGTAACCCTTCAGCTTAGTAGTCAGAATGACCAAACACTGGACCTGTGTAACGGTAGAAGTGTAATAGTTACCTTGTCTCATCAGCTGTTCAGCTCGTTTGATACTTGTATAACGTGAAGCAATATTGAGAAGATTCATGCAAACGAAGCGACGAGTCAACACTAGTGCGTAATATCGGCTCGCCCGTAACACAAGTGATGATCAAACACAATAGCGATGGGGTGGGAACGGGCTGCCTTCGAATCTCACCCTGTCGCTTAGTGGATATTTTGGGGTACATTTGAAATGAAGGAAAAGTTCGCTGAGAGAACGTATGCGAAAAAGTACAGTGATGGAAGAAGTTTGGAAAAATTAATGTTAATGATAATGTTATTGAAAATATGAAAAACGTAGCATCACGCCTGTAATCCTTGAAATGTTTCACCCGTTAAATTTGCTTCCCACTATGAAATAGGTGGTGAGCTTATTGCCGTAGGTACATCGGGCACAAATCTAAACTACGAGCTAATACTAGGAATTTCAAATTTGGAAAGCCCAACAATGCTTTGCCTGACTTACATTGTGAATTGGGCACATTATATGTATTTTTTTTACTAAAAGCACTGTTGATGGTGGCAGTTTTGTCTAACGATCGGTCAATTTGAACAACACTGGACGTCATACAATAAACTTAAGATAAAATTGGAGTAATATTAAGAACACCACTGTGTTACGGAACGGTAGTTTCACAAGCTGTTATAACTTTTTTACCGTTACATTACTTTTTACCGTTGCCTTTAAGTATTGTCGACGCCTGACCCGATCCAGCGTCTATTCATAAAGTAGCTTGCATTCGCCACTAAACAATAGTTATTAAATTCGTAACAACGATAAACGGGAATAAAGCTTCATCCGCCACTGTTTCTAATCCAGTCATCTCCATCGCGCACTGCGTCTCTACCCCTGCGTCCCTAACTCTACAATATTGTTCCGTTACAGTAGTAAAATAAAAACAAAAAAGACTCTACTGAATTGGGTTTTATGGGAAAGATTATAATTCCGTTTAGGTTTTTGATCCTTCACATAAAATCGTATTATTAGTCATTGATGTACACGTTAATATTATTATTATTCTTGTTGGTATATGATGTTTGGGAGAAATTGGTGACCGACGGACACGACATTCGAAACCGTACATTGTTTTGTATGTCTTACATTGATTCACACATGAAAATGTAACCAAAATTCACCATTTTTTCTAAGTCTTAATTAAGTTCCTAATACACATACGAATTTCAATAAAAGTTTTCAGCTTACGCGCAATTTTGTCAAGTCAATGCGCCATTTGCCATTGCTGATGGACGGAACCAGGCTACGTGACTCACTTCCCTGGATGAAATAAATTGTATCCTTCAAAGAACGAGGGACGCATACTAATTTGTCACACGATAAAGAAATTTGGTACAATATTACCCCATTCCGTCATGCTACCGACGTCTCATTACGTTTGCAGTTTACATCTGGAGCGTTTGACGGAATTCGCGCCAATTCGCCTGTTTTCTCTTTCTTTCGGACGCCAAGTTTTCGAATGTTAAATAATTATCAGGAATATAAATCCACGTGCGAAAGCTCTTATTTATGTCAGCTGCCTGCTCGTTGCCTATTCGTTTAATAGAAAAAACATACTTTTATAATGCTAAAGTTATAATGCTAAAGCTGCTGTGTTAGCGTGACAGATATATAGGTATATATATTGATATTATGGACCGAAGCTGGGTGCGCGTATGAAATAACCCTAAATCTCCCACTTTTTCTCCAAATTCATCGTAAAGCCATATGAGTATAAACGTTACATAACCCTTCAGAGCAGTTCGAGTTACTCATAAAATGTTTCAGTACTATTTTATGACAGTTGTAAAAGAGTTTGAGTGTCCTAAATTTGAATATCCTGCTTTATACGTCTAGATACGAAACCGGAATGGATGCTAAGGGTTATGCAGTCTATGGTAATAAAGTTCGGATACTCTTATTAATGTGGCACTATGTATACGTTTTGACAACTCTGTAGTTAACAGTTGGCCTTCTAGTTAAAATATTTCTTAAGATAAATCGCTTGCTTCCATCTGATTCCAAATTAACTGGAGACTGTGCTATGGTAACTAAACTGTTAATACGTATAACGGATTCGATTCGATCTGTTTTGGACGATTTTAGTTTTATTGAAATCATAAAACACGTGTGTCACAACATAACAAAAAGGTAGTAGTAGTAGTAGATTGTCTGAGCAATCAACCACAATACATCTGATTGTCGGCAACCGTTGGTTACCCTATTATCAGTAATAAGTCTATCGTCAGAATGTTTTGTCTATGTCGTTCATAGTATGATTGTTATATGTACATACAGTCCATGGCTAAATAAATTAGTTTTTGCATAACATTTTTTGGTAATTTTAATAACCCTAATATGTTCAAATTTGAATACAGTCAATTAATCCTGCTAGTAAACAAAAGTAATTTAGTACAAATCCATAAATGTAGCAGTAATGATACTGAAAGAAGAATGACAAATTTAACGGTAAGTGCTAATATTCTTGAAATATAAGTATGTTGATGTGACTTGTGCGAGAGTTTGCTAATTCTAAAAAACAGTTCACGAAGGAACTTTACATCATCTTCAAAATTGCAGATGTATAAATTTAGTTTATGCTAATTTATTGAACTCTCCACAGTAAGTGCCGTATGTTATAAATCGGTATACATTTATTGACCTTTATAAAAATCTATTTTTCAACGTACTTTATGCTATACATCTATTTACATAAAAGAGATTACTTTATTTTACATCAATTTTTTGGTACAATCTTCTTGGAACTGTGATGCGATGGTTACAGCCCATACGATGTCGAATTCTTTATAGTTTATAGAAGCGTCACAATATCTTTGTTTTTATATAAAATCAGGAACAATCAAACTAACAAATAAATCAACTGTACAAAATAAAGGTTTGCGAACAATATCACTAAGTATGGAGCGCTTAGTATGTTGTCGACACTCTGGTACAAATGAGTATCGAAATGCGAAGACAAAACTGTATTAAGTGTACGTGTTAGGGAGGCTGGGGTGGGATAAACGGCAGGGTTGGGTAGGGTTGGCACATGAGAGAATATTCAATAAATTTATTGGGAAGTGTGCGTACGATTTGAATATTTAAAAGTGTAATGGTTTGAATTTTTTTGTTTTCAGGCGTTTCCATGGTTTTTGCACAATCCGTAGATTGAAGCACACTAAATTAAACTAGGCGCCTAACTTGCTCTCCCTCTCCTGTTTTCATAAAAAATACACCGGCTATTTAATTTAATTCTTAAGAAACGTAAACGTAACATCACATCTGTAATCCCCGAAGAGGTAAGCTGAGGAATGTAGAACACTCGCACGTTTCACCATTTATGTGACGTCGAAAAGTCCAGAAGCTCCCGATTGACAGACGCGCTTGCAATCCACACGACCAACGAGGCAGTCAATTATTATTACTTAATAAACTTTACGACATATTTCTAGCAAAGGTAATACATACTATAATAATTTTACAGGTGTCTATATTCCAAGCAGTTTTTTTTTTAAATTAAATAACCTTTTGATTTTAATAAATTAAATCATATGACAAAAAGAATCTCTTGTTAATTGACTATTCCAATATCCAAATCAAAATGTTAATAACATGTAAACATTCAATGTACGTTATTACTACATGATTTAAAAATATATACAAATATTATCTTTGCTGTTTGTGTAGCAATTGACGTCACAAAATACAACGTTTTAATTAACATAATTGGATATTTAAATTGTAAATAAACATTTTTTGAATTATTTTGGGAACGTCGAACAGCCCTGTTTGGGCTTAAGCGTCTCAGAACGTCTCGCTATGATACTTGTATCAATATTACGAGTTGAATTAACATAAGAGAACATTTTCTAACATTAATGTTTTCGTAATGAAAAGTGTTAACAGTTGTTCTAGATGTATGTTCTACAATTACGATTCAATGATGTTACGACATTAATAGCATACAGTTTCTCGCATGACGCGTACATATAATTAATTAATATAAAGCTTGTATAATGCGATATAAAAGATAGAATACATACATAGAATGCATTTTCACGTGTTTGTTAAATTCAGTGATCTATTTTTCATCTTTGTAAAACGTTCATGTCCTAATATATTTAATACATAGATACATTTTGTTTGTCAATGTTCATACTTTAATATTTTTAAATTCACACCCAACCGTTGCATTTAATTATATTATAAATAGGTTATAAAGCAAAATATTACGAAATGAAGTAAAAGGAATGAAGACAACACGTACAATATAGATAGTCTTATTTTTCATGTATACGAAAATATTGCGTATTGTATCAAAGCCTCAACCCTGATATCACCGGTACACCGCTCCACCCGGGGGGAGCCCGTCAATCAAAATATCCCCTAATGGCGCCCGCTTAGGATATTAGATAAATATGCCCCCGTCAGGCGAGCGGTAATCAGTTTGGTTCGATCGGAATTGGAATGGAATTATTCGAATTGCAGACACGACACTTTTGAGATTCGGATGTTAGTTATGACTACACCGAAGTGTGCAGGGATTGGCTGAAATATAGCAGTTGAGTGATAAAAAATAACTTTAAAAATGAAATGGTACATAATTACCGTTTCGTTTTTGAACTTATTTTTTCGCGTTTCGAAAGGTATGAAATAAGAAAATATTCTTGTCTCACATTTTTGTACACAAACTAATAGATACTTATTATCTTATAAATAATTAGACAATCTATATTATGTTATGTACATTTGCACGTAATATAATAATAATATATTTATTTTCTCACACTATTGGTCTTATCGCAAAATACCGGTAAAGAAATTGTCTTGGTGTTTCTGTGCTCGAACCATTCCCGGTGAGAGACCGGTAGCTGAATTGGGTTCTATCTGTAGTACAGGTAGGTCAATAGTGCCCTCCTGGCAACGATCTGGATAACATTATAATCGTATTAGAGTATAACGTGAGCATTTCCTTTAAAATAATTAAGGAATAAACGAAAAATATAAGAGAGTTTAGAAAAATACAAACAATATAAACGAAGTGTTCAACATACAATAGTTGTGTTCGGGATACAGCCGTAGTGCTGTCAGTAACATTGTCAGAATCTAAATAACGATAGAGAGCCCGAGTAAAGATAGTAAACGCCAACCAACGGCCTAGTCAAGTTATAGATCGATGTTGAGAAACTTTGATACTATAACTATTGATATTACGTAAATAAAATGTTTTGTCTGACGTATCATTGACGTCAGTAGACGGTAAAGTCTTACGAAAACTATACCCGCCATGCCGCAGTCGTTTTATCAGACAAAACATTTTTGACGAACTGTGTTTTGAACTGTTCATAACCTCGATGTTTAATTGAGACTGCCTATTAATATTTCCCATTTATAGTTTTTTGCCCTCCGCTTCGTATATTTAAAGAAATTGCTCTCACTCTTAATCAAAAATATTCTTTAGTGAATAACGTTATAGAAAGTTATGTAATACGTAGAGTAGTTTGCGGGTAATATTTTTTTAACAATATCACAACGACAACGACAATCGCAAGCAACAATAATAATAAAAAATTATTAGTTTTAAGAAATTATTATGTATAGATACATAATTTTCTTATTTAAAGTAAATAAAAGTCTTATACATATTTTGTTGCAATAAAATGTTAACGCATTAATTTAATCATTATTATAATGTCCAATTCGGACTATTTGTCCAGATTTCGTATAGTATTTTAGTCGGAATAAATAGAAAAAAAAAAAAACTAATCATCAGGCATTTTAATCTCGGTGAAGGAGAAAAGGAACAGTAGGAGGGTCGTTGGATTTTATTGAAACGTCGCGTTAATCTTTTTTCCGGTTTGAGCTCGAGACTTAATACTCGATGCTAGATGCTCAATACTCGATACAGTACTGTATGCTCTATATTGAGTCTGAAGGATAATGCCTAAGGCTTCCACTTTGTATCGAGGAACAATTGTACTTTCAGCGGAACGGATTTAAATGAGAATTTTTGCTGAACGTAGCATTTTGTAATGGAAGCATTTTACATCGGGATTAATAATCTGTACTGTTTACATTGTTACGTTTCAAGATGGAGACACATCCCCAGGCTTGTAACGTCCCAACTTTATTTTTCCCATAGTAATAAAATAAATCGAATCACTAATGTCAGTCCTATATGGAATGGGACGTGTGTATTTCGTTATGAAAGCGAGATGACACAAAGTTAAGTTTTTTAGTTTTGTCAGTATAGTTATCACAATACATAGGCGACATTGAAATGACGTGCTGCGGTACATTTCATCTTGTCGCCCTGTATTACATTATGTTTAAAACACGAAATATGTACCTCTGGAACTAAGCTTTTTAGAAACTCAGTCCTGATTCGTTTCGGGATGAAACACGACTTGGTAGTTGTACATATCGTGGTGAATACAATAAATAGGTTTCACATGAACATGACACTTTTAACTATAAGGACGCGATTGCGCTCTTTTGGGGAGACTTGTGTCTAGCAGTGAATTAACCTGATGATGATGATGTAGTGACTTTCGTGGGATCATGTAAGGTATTCCCGCATTATTCCGATTTTGAATTAATTTATTATTTTCTTTATTGTCCCCAGGCTTAGTGTCGTCGCGGCGCCAAGAACCCTACTATGGCCGAATCATTGGTCGTCTCACTCAGTACGCTCACGGCATACGGGGAACGGTCTACGCTGTGGACGAGAGCACGGTGTTCGTGCGGGGTTTCGCGTACGATGGCACGGGGCCGGACGCCTACTTCTGGGTGGGGGACACCCCTCAACCATCACCAGAGGGCATCCTCGTGCCGTACCCCGAGGACTATGCTAGTCGGTAAGCAGGATTTTTCTTATTACAAACAACTAAAGAACATTGATCCATTTCTCTATTTGTCATCTCTACATATCTATCTATACATCTCTATATTTTGCCCGTGCATTATTGCAAAGTAATTCTACATTTATAGTCGATACTATCACATGAAAACCACGTTTGTACGTAACCCTTGGCCCCAATTTGCCCCAGTTTCAATCCAAGCTGGAGTCCTTTGTACGGGTTTTAAGTCGGAATTGAAGTTGTGGAAAATGTTGCAAGTTATAGTTAAAAGTTCTCGTATAACTGCTTCGGTTGGTCCGCGGTTGTTTTGATGTGGTGCAGAAAATAAACCTTTATTAAATCGTAAAGACTTGTTAACCGACTGCTAGCCAGTTGATAGGTTTCAATTTATCCAGCGTTGCTTATTGAATTGGCAGTATATTCAAAATTCTTCAAGTCAGATTCATGAATAAAATTAGATAAGAATCAAGAATATAAGGCCCAACAGATGCAGCATATGTCCTGGTAGATTAGGTCGCATATGACTTTTAACCTTTCAATGTGTGTAGATATAAACTAGTATTAAATATCTTACCACTTTAAAAGGTATTCTACATTTAAGTTTTAATAATTAGTACAAAAATGACATTTTTTTACGATTACATTACCATCAAACACATACGAAAAACACTCAGCAATTCCATTATGTATTCTGAATCTGAAGTCTGAATAATTAGGTAGATATTTTTTATATCTGCCACGCCAATTTCACCTAAGATATTATTTTATAATAATATTATTGGGGCAAAATATGTATTTATTTATGTATTCTGCAATGCGTCCATAATCGTTAGCAGGAAATTCGAATTTATTCGATGCGAGAAAATCAATGTACATACGATTGCAATTTGCAATTTGCAATGAAAGTTTAAAATCTAAAGACTTGCACTTCACATTTCGTTCAGACAAAAAACCAAAACACCTCAGTCTAAGAGTTGCTCATACTGAACTCAGTATTAACAACGTCATTACGACTTTTTCAATTATAATCTAAGTTATTGTAATCTACGTTTCAATTATAATCTAAATAAAATGTAAAACCCTTTTCGAATAATTCGTCCCAACCCCTACAGTTGAGTCCATCAACCCCATTGTGTTTTAAAATCAATAATCTCATGTCACATAATATTAGTTCACCCTCAGATCATATCGGGACAATCGTTGTTCGTAATGCTTATGTATGTTTCATCCCTGTTAATGTGAGTTATATGATATTTCAATCATAAAACTAGCAAGCAGAAAGCTACGCACACATTAACTTTTACCTTACTATGTTCAATCTCAAAAACATTTAGCTATTTAGATAATATATTTAATAATTTTGGACTTTTGGACTTGGCGGACACTTCTTACATTAGCGTCTATTCACCATAACCCTTAAGAGAAAATACAAGTAGGCAAGTACAACTGCTCATCGCCATATTATGTAAGACAACGGTCCTTCTTACGCGTACAGACAATCAGCTACCATCTTTAAGTCACATTTGAATAGATAGATATTATTATTATTGATTCTGTGTGCCACTTGATGATTAAATATTTAATGACCGCCGAAACAATTTCAAGTTTTCTCTAAGGCGTGGGAAGATTAAGAACGGTTATTTATATAATAATAAATCCTTCCCTTCACTATTTGCCTATCAATAACTTTAAAATAACAAATGTTTATTCTCATTTCAAAATAATATCATAGTTATTACAAAATATAATCTGTCACCCATTTCGCGCGTTTTAGTCCGATCAATCAAAACGATCACGATTTTTTCTTTTTTTTGATGTATTGGAAAACAGCCGGGTCTCCTTGAAAGCTAAGCATACAGCCAAATGGAGAAATAATAATAGGGACACGAATGAGAGTTTATTTAATTACATCACTTCGCGTTTTGTTTAATGGCGGACTCGAATTACAAAGAGCACACCCCAGTTAATTAGTTTTTATTTGGAAAGGAAATCGCGGATGATAAAAACAAAAGTTCTTTCTTGGACATTTTTAAATTATATCCATTCATTTCTATTGCAATGGAATGGTGTTTTTAATAGATGTCATGGCGATTTTTTTTTTATAGAGCACTGGGTGTTTTGATTTTAAAAATCTTGTGTTCTTCCTGTACCATTACATATTATACAATGTTTTACTTTACAACAATCCGCGAACAAAATGTATTTTAATGACGCGGATAGTCGGATATGAACAATACCTATTACATAATAACAAGTTAACAAGGATATTTCTGTAATTTCTTTCGGATATTTCTGTTATTCATGGTAGATAACCGTAGTTAAAGCCAACACAATTAGAAACAACGTTTTGGGACTGACCCGTTGTTTCAGTGGTTCACACTTTGGATTCAAACTATGATAGCTAAAACGAAAAGTTTGGGCGTTGATTCCCATTGAAGATATAGATACATATATTAATATGATAACCACAATATCTGTTCTGTTCGGATGTAAAATGCACAAGTATTTAGAAATATTTACACATACGAGTATTTTATCAGCTGTTTAGTTTTAACAGCACCGTGGTTTAGCTAATTCCGAATCCTAATTTCGTAGTAGGTATCAGGTTTTCCATAACATTTTTTATGGATGTATTGCTTTTTTTTAAGTCATGGAATTTGGTATGATTAACTGGTGAAACGTTGGAGTGTTCTACATTCCTCTGCCTACCTCTTCGGGGTTGACAGGCGTGATGTTACGTACAAGTACTGCTAACAATGCTATCAAGTCGAAGATTGAATTCTGATCGAAGCTTAGGTTTCATTTTTATTTTTTATCTGACTTATGTCAATATTCATATAAAGTGCGAGTGATCTTTACTCTGCAACTCCTTTGGATATTTAAAAAACCTTGAAAATACATGAAGAAATTATTAATAAAAGTGTCTATAGTATATTTTTTTATCATTCCAGGGACCCACCAGTCCTGTCAGCTCACTCCAACACGGACATACTCCTGAGGTTACCGGGCGGCAAGAGACTCAGGGACATCAAGTGGATCAGCGTCTGGTGCAGGAGGTTCACAGTAAGTAGACTATCTCCTCGAAACTTAGCATATATCTTAAGCATATAAGCATAGCTCTTATATTAGAAGCACTTAATAACCCCGTAAATGTGTTTTGTCTGAGATTTTACAAATATATCGTACGTATATAGATAAATATTTAGTTAAGTGTAATTACTTATCTAAGTTACTTTTGCAAAATTAACCTACATTCATTCTAACGAGAATGAATGTTGGTACCTATATAAATTCCATTGTATTAAATTTTTTTCATAAATATAATTACACACTTGTGACGATATAAATTAAAATTGCGTTTTAAAAATAATAACAAAAATAATTATTATTCCAATTCAAACATATGAGTTCAATTCAAGTAATAAGAAACCGCAGAGGTTTTTGTAATAATATGTCAGGGTGCTAAGCGGACACGTTCGTCCTTGCGTTTGTTGTTCGACTTTCAAGTCGTCAGCGAATAGATGCTGTGACGTCTTCAAAAGTGTACCTATTAGTCTTATTAAATAAATGGTGCCTAAAGACGCTTATGTCACATCCTTATAAAATACTAGCTTTTGCTCGCGGCTTTGTTGGCGCCTTGGTCGTTATTACCATATTTTTGAATAAATCTTTTTTTTTTGGTAACCAAGAGCTTAACTTTAAAATTTCAAGTGTGTTACTGCGAAACGGGCGATATCTCATACAATAATTTTCTTAAAACCTTAGAGGTGGAATTTCCAAAATTCTTTACAGTTAGTTCTGTCTCGTTGATCGTGTTGGTTGCAAGTGCGACTGCCGAACGGGAGGACCTGGGTTTGATTCCCGGGTCGGGCACTACTAAATTTTTCTAATTTAGATTTTCTAGTAGTGGCTAGGAGTCTGGATATGTTCCCGGTATATGACAATAGGCTCACCACCTATTCCATCGTGGGACTTAAAAGTAACTGGTGAAATGTGGTAGTTTACTACACTGCTCTGCCTACCTTTTTGGCGATTACAAGCGTCATGTTACATATTTATGTTAGTTTTAGATAGATGTGGTGTACTTACGCTTTGACTACCCTTGAGATGTATAATTAAAATTTGTAATAGAGATAATTTCAATGAGATTGGTTAATTGTATGTTTAAAAAAATGTATGATAAGTATTATAGTAGTACCTAATGGTATAAGTATGTACAGAAATTAATTTATATGCGTACATTTTACTAAGTGATTATTATTATTTCAATGTACTCGCGTATAACATTGTCTGCAATGCAACGGAGTCGTATATAATATAGTTATACGCGTAGTAGGTATAGTGACATCATTAAGAGTTTTACGCATCTGCCCGTAGTTCCGTAAATTTCCGTATATTATATTGATCGGCGTCGCGCGCACGCTCTCCGTTCGCGCCAAAACCCTATTTGACGTTTGGTGTCACGATACTCGTCATTAACTCGCGAGATAATGACTACTGAGCCGGTTAGTTATTTTTTTTTTTTAATAAATGGTCGATTTACCTTTCGCATGATATAAGACAGGAAACGTCAGAAAGTTCTCCGAATGGGGGAGAGTTAGTACATATAGTGTTATTTTTCGGTTTAAAAATCCTTAAATTTCCTAGCCAGTGACACTTATGCACGGATATTATGTCGTGCAAAAAAACATACCTTCCATCAATTTTCCTGACCTTTTTTTTCTCAAAACCTCTTTAACCTGTTCGAACAGGCTTACTTAATACGCTATAAATAGAGTAAAGGTAGACCTTTAAAACATTATTTAAAATTAAAAACCAAAATCCCCTGTGTCCCCAAAAATGGTTGCTATATCCTTTCCGATTTCGATGCCTTAAAAATCTAAATTGCTTAGGTTACCCTTTTCCTCATTGTACACTTGGTGGCCAAATTATTACGGACACACACGTTTCTTTGTATTTTGAACTCCTAGTTATTGTTTATAATGTATTATATTTATAATGTATTTTATATGAAACAATGTATGTTTGAGAAACTAAAACAATAATCACTTTATAATAAAAAAAATATTTATTGAT
>DWDW01000429.1:0-15023 GCA_018245635.1 Mimoniades versicolor eupheme | reverse complement strand
GTAGGAATTTTTGTCACGGAATTTGTCAAGTTTGTTATTGTAAGATAAAACTGAAACTGTATAATCAGCGTCTTCGCATGTGGGTAATAGTGCAATGCAGTTTAATCTCTATTGTAATGCATTAACGTCTATAATCACATAAATTAGTTAGATATTTGGTATGCTATAATGCAATCTTTAAGACAATGAAATTCTATACAGTTGCAATTAGATAGGGCTCAATATTGTCTATAAATTCATTTACAGGACATATTTGAGTGGAAAACAAAAATACAGTCTACCACGGTGGAATTAAGTTCATTTTTACGTGTTAATATTTTCTATTTTAAATGAGTCATTTTTAATTGGATTGGTATGATACATCTCGTTTGCAACCTAGGTGTCCTATTGTTTTAAGGCGCGTGCTAATTTGTTTATAGTAGATAATATGACAAGGACAGACAATTTTCCCATTCCGTTTCTAATAGTTAGTACAATAGATATAATAGTACGATACAATAGTACTGATGGCAAGTTCTACGTCCAAATGTCTTTTAGTAGTTTCAAGTACATGAGTACCGACCTACTTTTGTAAGTAACATGTGTGTTCTTATGACCTGTAAATTT
Organism: Mimoniades versicolor eupheme; assembly: GCA_018245635.1. Lineage (NCBI taxonomy): Eukaryota > Metazoa > Arthropoda > Insecta > Lepidoptera > Hesperiidae > Mimoniades > Mimoniades versicolor. Next base: position 14,417 of record DWDW01000429.1, on the reverse strand, counting down.
TACATATTTTGGGTTTCGTCTGTATTTTGAACTTTAATCATTCTCGTGTTGGAAAAATGAACAGAAATTCTTAGCGAGAACTTGAAAATCTTACAAAGATAGTTGATTATGTTAAAGAAAAAATTTTGCTGAGTATTTTATGAAAGTTCGATAAACAAAAAATATTTTTACTTTGCAATAAACTCGCATTTGCTATACTTATGTATATACAATCAAATAAATATACTCAAACAAACATTTTCATAAGTCACGTTAACAAAGTAACCGAAAACATACATAAATAATTATGACCGCATAAAACAAAAACCGTTAAACCATTTAAAAATGGACCACCTCAGTCATCTAAGGACCTACCACGTTCAAGATAACGTATCCTACGCACAAATCTGCGAATCGACAAATAGTAACTCAACACTTAGATAAACAACGCAAAACTGTTATTGTTATAATATAACACCACTTTGAGAACCTTTGCTTCTCCGAAACGATCTCTGTATCAAAACAGAAACGACCAACATTTCGCATTTCATATCATTTGGTGTCAAGCGATATCGAACCGTAACACCAACGTACAGAGTACACTCATTGTCACCAAAAATGACAACTTTTATTTACATTCGAAATGTAAAAGCTAAGCAAATTTAGGCCTTAATTCTACGTAACAGAGTTTAACTTAAATGCAATAGATATTTTAACTGCAACTGCAAGTATCTTAATATTGTTGCATTAGATTTAAATTTAAGTGGAAATTCTAGAAATTGGAACGCGTTGACAACCAACAATTACAACCTAATATAAATTAGGTTGTACCTTCGGTATACGGTAATAAGAGTGAAATTTGAACAGCCATTTATTAATTAATGTGAAAAGCAATTTAGCAAACATCTTGTACAGGTGTCTGATCTGATATACGAGTATATCTTAAGTCGTTAGTTTTTTAATGAGTCCCCTGAAAGTACAGAGCGTAATATATTAATGGCAATTACAATGGTTTCAAAATTCCGTTTGCGAGAAAAAAGACACAGCCGTATTCATAAGCTTTCAATACGCTTTGAATCTTTTGTCCTGTTCAAATACATTTGGAGTACGCTAAGACGGAATGAGATAGAAGAAACGAGAAAAAAAGCACTACTACTGATAGAGTATACGTAAGTTGGTTTATATGATCTAGTCACAATTGATTGTTGCTAAGTAACAGCTGTTCACAACACATTTAATTAAAACCATCATCATAGCCGTTGGCGTGCGATTTAAGCCATACTTAAATTTAATGTCTTCATAATAAGATCCATACAATGGGACATGGAAATTAATTTGTAATAAAAAACTTATTTATATAAGTTTTTTTATAAATTAAACGATGCTAGATACGCTGTTAATAGAATGGAAGAAATTATAAACTGACCTCTTCCCTACCCTCTTTTAAGTAAATATTTTTTCACTCGAATAAATAAATTTAATTATTTACAATCATACATAATACAAGGACTAACTTAGAAACTGGTAATGTTCTTACAAACTTTAATAATGTTCTGTATTCTTCTTACACAAACTTTAATAATGTTCTTACAAAACTAAGCTAGTAACTCGTTTGTATAAGAGAATAGTCACTTTTATCGGCGACAAATACACATAATTGCTATCAAAACGATAAATAAAAGAAAAACTTAACATCATGCTTGTTATCCTCGGAGAGGTAGGCAGAGGAATATACACTCCCACGTACTACACTTCCACGTTTCAGCAGATTTGTTTTCATCCTATGAAATAAGTGCCGAGTCTTTTGCCATACACCGGACACCTTTCCAGACTCCGAGCCACTACTAGAAAATTTAAATGAGAAAAATCCAGTAGTGCCCGACTCGGGATTTGAACTCAGGACTTCCGATCGCCAGTCGCGCTTGCAACCAATACGACCAACGAAGCAGTCAAATGTCAAATAAATGATGGAAAAAAAAATTGAAATAAGCAACATATAAGCAGCATATAAGCAACAATGATAGTAGAATAGCTTAGAATTTAGCCTCCAACTACTGTGGTCGGGATAAAATAAGGCGCACAAGTGTTGTTTTTAAAATTGTGTTTTTAAAATTATCGATAAATACAACTTGTTAAGTTACAGCAGAGCTGAAATCAGGAGCAGTGCATAACGAATAATAGGATTCCTTTAATTTAAAATTTTAAGTAAAATCTAACTAACCATTGAACATTAACATCAAAGCACAGTGGAACGGCGTGGTGGAGTATGCTCTTTCCGTAGCCTAGATATGGTGAATTATTTGGACCCTATAGTATGACAATAACGACTTCAAACCAAATCATAGCTATACATTTATATCTATGCGCTATGGCCATTTAGTCGCTCGTACAGTACAATTAAATAAATCATGACATCACAGCTAGTGTTGGAACAAATTAAAGGCCCTTGTTCATTATCCTCAACACGTACGTTCAAGTAAATCCATCAACACTCAAACAGGGCCCATAAATGTTAAACATACCATTTTCGCGACAGCCTTGGACGGAACAATATCCAATAATAACAATAAAACGGTCACAATTACATGCGCGGGCGCATTATTAATATTGATCGGATCCAAGATGGCGGCCAATATGGCGGCGGAACGCGAAGGACGCCGGAAGTGACTTAATGGCTACATTTTGTACTTGAAATTTTCATAAATATAGTACTTAGCGAGGAATTCATTTTAAGCCAGTGTTACTTTTTAAAATTCACACTTGTAATAAGGTAGGTACTATGATTCATTTTAAACTGTGTTTGCACTTAGAAATTACTATTAAACGATACTGTAGACAAAATATTAATACATATATAAATAAATATTCTAGCCACACGAGCATTTGATCACACACACACGGCAAAGCCTGTGCTATGGAAACCAGACAGCTGATAAACGTACAAACACACAGAGACACACACTAATGTAGATAGTCCTTAGTGTCTTATTATTTAAAAACTTGTAAGTATTGAATGCAATAAAATTACACACATAAAAATTGTGTGCACCGAGCCTTAATCTCCAATTATATAAAACAGTAACCTAAGTTCACACTAAAGCTCGCGCTACACTATTATAAAATCATTGTATTTAATTACAATTGTATGTGTTAGTGCAAACCGCGGTTACCAAAGCTCTAACGATCGGATTTCGTAATCGACATCCTTACAAACTGACAAATGGGTCAAAAGATTATCGTCCGATCGACTTTAATTGCAAAAACTAAACAATAGCTTAGAAAAATATATTTCATAAGCGCAGATTTAAAAGTTCCAGATTAATTGCGTTACGCATAGTTGACCTTTCGCACTGGATAAATAATGAGCAATTGCTATTATTAAACCCACTGTCGCAGTAACAGAATGTCAGCGATATCTTTCTATTATTTAATAACCCACTGTCGCAGTAACAGAATGTCAGCGATATATTTCTATTATTAAACCCACTGTCGCAGTAACAGAATGTCAGCGATATCTTTCTATTATTAAACCCACTGTCGCAGTAACAGAATGTCAGCGATATCTTTCTATTATTTCATTATGTATGTGAACCCTTGTAGTTTCGCATACGGTTTGTTTAATAATAAAATTTTTACTACTATCTTCAATCCTATTAGCGTTCCGTTATTGAGGATAGGTATTCTTTCTGAAATAGAAATTTTAAGACATTTGTCAACCGTTATGGTCAATTTGAATTTGTATATATGTGCTTGACTTAATTGTGTGTCAATACACATGTATATGCATTACTATGAGTGTACTTATGACCAAACCCAAATCAAAAACCCAAACCCAAATCCAAAACCCGCAGGACGTTGCATATGTATTGCAGAATAATAATGTAGTACTCTGATGATGTTGTTGATGATGATGTTGTTGTTGATGATGATGATGATGATAGAAAAACGATTAAGAATATTTTTGTTTTGAAATAATTCTGGTTTCACCACGCGGTTGCCAAACGTAATTGATAAATGAGTCCTACGCTCGGTAGCCTTTAAATGCATTGTGTTTTGTCGCTTCAATTTTTGAGTAAGACAAGCGATTTTGAGCTTTAAGCACAAACAATAAGACTAAGATAAGATAACAATAGCTTGTATGAATTCTTTTACTCGATATTTCAAGGCTTTTACGCTTGGTGAACGGCTACTAGGTTTTTTTTGAATATCCACATGTAACGCTTAGACTTTAATTATGTTTGATAAGTTTTTACATATTATTTGGTAATTTAAATTACTTATTTTCAAATAACACAGTCGGTCAGTCGACATAAGTATATCACTCGAGGTGACGAATAAATATCAGTTTTTTATTTTATATTAACATTAAAACAGTGCCACAAGATTAACACAAGTACGACAATTGGTATTGAAAAGTTAAACTTCACTCGTGAGTCTATCTCGCTAGCTAACTAGCTTGTTCTATAGTAACACAACCTTTTTGTCACTTTATTAATAACCGTAATAGCTACCGTTAAAATCATGAACTAGCCACGCGACATTTTGAATTGTTGACATTTCGTATGTCGATGTCATATATAGTGATGTGACACGTCAGTTATCGATGTGTCGATCGCCATACGCTGCTAAAGCCAGTTCCGATAAGATTTAGCCTCGGTCCTCTAATGTTGTAATAATACTCGTGCGTAATCAACCCTGTGGCATTGTCTGAAATCTGACCAAGCTCACAAACGTTCAGCGGCCGAACGCAACCGGTTTTGGTTTTGATATGAAAGTGTTCAACATTCGATTGTTATGATCGCTGGAATTTTGAACGAGCTTTCAAATATAACACATATCAATCAATACAATACCACTGTATTGCGATAACAATCAATTTTTATATATACATTTGTGTATCGTGAATAATACAAATGGATATTCGAGTATTATTTTATTGGAGCTACCTACTGGAATTTTCCAGTAGTAGGACAGGACCACAATTTGTGCCGGGTGCATGACAATAATTTCACCCCCTATTTCATGGTACCTGTAACATAAGTGGTGAAACATTGGCGTACTACAGTTCTTCCTACCCTTCGAGGAAACACAGACGCAATCTAAGAAATTATATTAGAATAATTAATTAATAATTATTATATTATATTAGAATAATTAATTAATTAAATTAATAATCTAATAAATTATACAAAACCTAGCAAACTTTTCGCTTATCACTCCTAATCTTTAAAATACACTGTTCATACACTTATGGTGTAATAAATGCTACGTCACTATTTTTTCTCCCCCTGACGTTAATACGATGCCGTGATTAAAATCTCGTTAGTTTCATTAAAACATATAATAATTATATACATACTTAATTCAGCATGTACTCTTTTTGTTGTCCAGCAAAAAAAGCGCGCGTAACAAGTGGTCACATCATACATTAACGTCGCTTTATAATAACACAACTTTGTATCCACAATAATATAATACATTCATAACTGCCATGTTTTTGATAATACTTGATTGCGACGGGAATTTATTGTTGGAAATTATCTAGGTATTCCGATTTATCAGCTATGTTTAACATTGTAACGTTTAGCTTAGCGATTAGCTTTGGTACTCTGTGGACGTACGGCCACAAGAGATCAGTTAAAATATTAATTTATATTTTTATCGATCTTTCGATAAGGCTTAACGACAACGCATACGTCTAACTTTCAAATTTGCTTTTTCTGATTCACACCCAGTTGACTTGGAGTTGGCATAATATATCTTCCTTAAAAATCCTGCCTAAATCTAATTCGCGTACATTTTCCTTAGTTTTCTTCAGATTTTCAACTTCTATACAGTAATCCATAATCACGTCCATATTATAAATTACATAAGTATAACTATCCTTTTTAATTGTTTATCCAAATCACATCCTTCACCTGTTTTTTTTACTTTTAACATTAGTAACGTAACGTCACGCCTATAATCCTTGAAGAGGTAAGCAGGTGAATGTAGAACACTCCCACGTTTCACCAGTTACGTTTACGTCCCACTATGGAATAGGTGATGAGCCTGTTGCCATGCATCGGGATGTGCCCGATGCATGGCAACAGTAGTGGCTCGGAGTCTGGATATGTTATCCAGACTCCGAGCCACTACTAAAAATCTAAATTAGAAAAATTTAGTAATGCTCGATCCGGGAATTGAACCTAAAACCTCCCGATCGGCAGTCGCACTTGCAAACAACACGACCAACGAGGCAGTCAACATCAACATTAGTATAAAGGTGGTGTTATGTCGGTCTGTACAGTCATTGTCCAAGTATAAAAAAATGATAAATATATTAAACAGCTTGATTCGATGTAGTTTCTACATCAAAACGTACATGTTCGCCCGTCACGTGCGCTCAACCCATTTGCTGCACAATCGATACACTCTTACAGATTCGAATTACAAAAATCGATATCAGAAATCGTGAAGCAACACACCTAGCGCCTACTTAGTAAATTATAGTTAACAAGCTTTGGTGTACGGCATTGCTCGAAGATAGGTTATAAATATATGATGTAGAGATGAGTTAAGATCTATAAAATTTTCAACTGCATAAATATTTCTTTTAAATACTTATTTTGTTTTACAACAATCAACTTATTCAATAGAGACAAAACTTATACGCTTCGAATTTTAAGTTTTAATCTTACTAACAAGGCCTTTTTAGCCAACGAATATCTCTCGGTTTACTAATAATCAAACCGAACCATTGCTTTTAAGATATACTAAAAAATTAATCAACATTTAAAGTTGAATCGCTACTCTACCGTTTTTTGTTCGAGTCCTTAAAATTACGAACTCTCCAAAACATATGATTTAATGCACAGATCTGTTAACTAGATGAGCAACGTTTTAATTTATAGTCGTAAGCAAACTCTATATTATGTGATTTAATTTGAAGTAACCGCGTTTCGAGGTAGAGCTAACAACGTGCATTAAACAAATTATCTTCGCTTACGGTACATGCTAACAGACGGCGACTCTATCACAACACACGTACACTGTATTACATAAATTGAAATAAAATTTTATAATAAACTAAGTATAAAAGCTCTATCCATTCGTACAATTAACGACATTAACAGACGTGGTACATTTTTTACACGTTTCGATTCATAATACACTACCATACTTGAATATTAGATCATTCATATAATTATTCAACCACAGCCGGATGAAACACTAAAAATGATTATTATTATTGTATTTCATGTTAATGTGTTCAATTAACTGGATTCGGTCATTAAATAACTACCTCGCTAAACATTGAGCTTACGTTTTATACGCTGCATAGTTTTATGGGGCTTTTAATGTACGTCAATTATTAAAATTACATTACAAGTAGAGTAAACGTACCAATTGCGAGTCGTCAAAAATAAACAGGCCGATGTCGGCTGCTCGGAGCGTCGAAGGTCGAATTTTTGTATTAGTTTTTAATAAGTAATTGTAAACCACGTTAACAATTTCAACATGAATACACGTTATTTTTTTTACTCTCCTCTCGCCTCGCTGCGAGCAATCTCGTTTTCTCGAAAATAGAACTAATATGTTGAACATAATTAATTTCATACCAAGTTGATAGATGCGTGTTACTTGACGTGCTGTTTTTTGTATCATTATTTTTAAATTACAGTGTGTTACGTCAATTCGACTAGAAAACGGAATGGTGGGTTTTTTTTTATCGTTATTAGGTTTACGCGAAAATCGCATGTTTGATGATTTTTTTTACGACATCGAATTCCGTGACGGCTCAGCGTCTATTTCATCAAAGGCAATTTCCGTTTTAATGATATGGAATTAACAAGGATAGAATATTACATGTTAATGGTGGCCGTCTTATAATACAGAATTTTAAAACATGTTTCAGATCTGCTGTGAAGTGATTTTCTATAAATTGCATATTAAAATATGTTTTTTCCTTTTTGTTCCAGATGTTACACAACCGTTGGCTGAATTCGAAGACTGATCAAAACATTTACGAAGCCAAATAGGATGTGATTGACCCATGAAGCTCATCTTCCGGTAATGGAACTTTCGTTCTAACAACAAATATTATCATACAATGTAATCTAAGCTTATTTATTCAACCAGACTATTATTGTGGATAAGCATGTTTCCGAGAAACGCACTAATTATTTCATTCACCAACACAAATTGTCTTGATTGTTGAAATATTCTAATAAAAACAGAATGGGTCACCAAAATCAATTCAAAACCATTATTTTCAAACAACGAAGAGAAAATTTTTAATTCGAATTCAAAACATTCTACATTATTCAGCTAATCTCATCGTCAACAAAAGACTATTGTTATATCTCGACACATTGTCTCGTTTTAAATTGAACCAAAATGAATCACTGTTATTATTCGACGATAAAATGTGTTGAATTAAGTTTTGATTGTTTGTACAATCGTATGAAAGTAATGAAGTTGTATTGTTTTCGCAGGACGGACTCGCTTTAGGTCGTGGCCCTAACAGTCCAAACACTGCAATGACTACTGCGATGGCAGCACACCAGGAATCTATACACGAGAGACTGCAGCCTGGACCAGAGGAGCCTCTGTTTCTTCACCATGGCGCAGCATCTTGGACTTCTGACAATCAAGAGGAGCACAGTGCCGACATGTCTCCCTATTACAATCTACCAAAAAGGAACAAACGAAAGAACTTCAAACCCAGATGCGCGCCTAACGCCACGACGTTCTCTGACGAGTCAAATGGAGCTCACTGTGAAACAGGGAGTCCTGTCAACGGGAATGACAGGATTACTCCAGACCAGGGCGATGACGAAACGGATGAGACGAATTACGCTAAAATTGGAGTCAAAAACTTCAGTTTACTTAAAGGAGGTGCAGTTGATCTCAGTCGAAGATTGAGCACTGATTCCAACGAAAACATAGACTCGAATTACCAAAACAGGTTACCTGATGATAAGAAAGTCGATTCGTTTCAGCGGTCCTACATTCATAGCTTACAAATGACGCAGGGTCCTGACAGAGAACGAACCGTCCTTAATTTTAATAGTCTACAAAACAAAACTTTCTGTGCCAAAAATCCTTTCGCTATATCTCAGTTAATTAAGACTAATTCACCTCCCAGAAGAAGGGAGTCTGACTCTGACGATGACAATAAGGGACAAGATATTAATGCTAATGATAGATTAGAAGGTCAAGATTTGTTAGAAACATCTGATACTCAGCAAAATGGAGACGCGTCTAACGCTACAAACAAGATTTTGAGGGATTATGCTATGAATACTATGAAGGAACTCTTGGGAATCTATGGTTTATCGTCAAATGAAGTTGCTGATGCTATCACAGGACAGATTAGAGCTTTAGAAGCTCTCCAAGGTATTTAAAAACCTAATTATGTTGAATTTATTTTCTTTTTATATCCTTAGTTGCCGAGTTTTATTGTAATCTACTTAAATTATTCCAACAGGTAAACCCTTCACACAAATACCTCTTAGTTTGAAAAGACGGCATGACTCCGGGGACGGGACTGACAAGTGTCTCCGACGGTCGTCTTCAGCTACAGATGACGAAGGATCCACAAATATTACTCCACCAAAAACTCCTGATAATGACATCGATGCCCAAAGGTAATTTTTCATTTATTTTAACAAACACTGACATAATGACGTACATTGTTAACTAAGCAATTGATCTAATTTTTTTTTCCAAATAATATTAAAACATTTTATTTCGGAAAGGCAAAGAGCGCTTCAAATCATCAACCAGCAGTCGATGAGATTATTTGGCCGACAGAGTCAAGAAGAAGATGGAAGTGGATCGGAAGATGGAGACCAAACCCTTGATCTCAGCGTGTCTAGAGATACTGATGGACAGGTCAGAATAAATCTATTGTATATTTACTAGTAACTTAAATTAGGAACAAATAAATTTTAAAGTAGATTTACAAGAAACTAACTGACGTCAAGTATTTTAAAAGACAAGCTTATATAAAGCTGTTTTTTGTTCAGGAACAATCAACGACCTCGAGCGCTGGCAACAGTGTCTCGGAATTCGAACAACAAAGCATACTTATGCGGAAGAATCTAGAAGATTTGGCAAATTTACAAATGCAGGTATGAGATACACATATCATTGTTTGTTTCAATGTTTAAAAATTCAAATCGCTGGCTTGATTTTATTAAAATTTACATAATATATAAATTACTTGAAATGTCTCCATGTACGTTCGTCCGATCCGACAGCTACGGTAATCAGACAGCTGATGTAAATGACGTACTTGTATAGAATACCTCGTGGTCCAGTGGTTGCTTGCACGACTGTCAATCGAGAGGTCCTGTGTTCAAATCCCGAGTCGCGTACTACTGTATTTTTCTAAATTAGAATATCTAATTGATACTTCTAGTAGTGTTTCGGAGGCTGGATTTGTCTCCGGTGTATGGAAACAGGCTCACTTTCTACTCCATAGCGGGACGGAACCGTAATTGCTTAAACGTGGGAGTATACTGCCTTCCTTTGCTTGCCACTTCGGGAATTACAGGCGTGATGTTATTTTTTTGTATAGTAAAGAAAGTAGATTGTATTAAGGTCTTATTTATTAACAAGCCAATAAATTCACTGGCCACTAACCCATATTACTGACTCTGGGGTAGTGGGTTCGATTCCTACCACGGATGAACATTGGTGATGCATCCGTTATTTGTGTATCTGGGTATAAATTAATCTAATTAAACTTGTATTTAAAAAATGATATATGTACATTAATTAAATTTGTTTCATAGGGTTTCTTCCACAAACAGTCAATGATGGACACGGAGGACTCACAAGAAAGAAAACTACATGCCAGTGGTAAGTTTATTATATGATATTTGTTTCTTCTCTTTTCTTTAGTATAATCAGTCAAATTCATGGTAATCTCCTCAATGAAATAGTTTAAAAACTTCCACATATTCCATGAATTTCTCATATAGAAATTCATACAATTAAATACACGTGAAACATTTATATTTATTTCGCCAAAGATATTAGCATGTTATTAAAATAATTATATTAATACGTGATTCTTAATGTTTTAAATTTAGATAAGCATAGCAAAACGTACTACAGTGGACTAGAAACTCCGTGTAACATTTCAGTGACACAATCACAAAGGGGCGCTAACAAAGTGAAATTTCCAAACGAGTGTGCAAATGTGCAAATATGGGACGTTTCAGTGGCCAGCGACACGTTCACGATCCGCGCTAACAACGGCCGGGCAATTAGCCTGCCGACGTGTGGTTAGTGATCGTTCGAGCTAGTTAGAACGATCACTTAACATGACTTAAGCGGCCACGTGAATTGTCTTTGGTCCCGTTTAAAAAATAATAATGAATGATGAACGAATGAAGGGATTGATGAATGTAGACAAAGCGCGTCACGTCTGTAAGACTAATGATATTCGGCACTCGGTACCCTCTGGCTAACCCGTAAGGAATCGCGTATGAATATATAATAATAGTAAACAAATGTTGATTATTGTTCAAATTTCAGCATAACTTTGTTCGAAATAATGTCGATGCTTTGATTTAGACACTAAAGCTATGGAAAACGAACTTGTTATACGAGTTTTTGAGCACAATGTTAAAATCACCTTAAGTACACCATATATAACAATCAAGATCTCAACAACGATCTCCTAGCGAGCCAGTTGCTGTGTTCTCACGACTGAATCAGTTAATGCAAACTCATTTCGTCCGTTCCGTTCTGTATAACTGATCTGTTAATGAGATGCAATCCAAACATAATTTGAATAATATGAAGAATGACAGTAATGAAACAGTATAAGTATCTTTATTTCTCCACAAAATCGTACATTCTTTGCATGTTACCGTGAAATGTGACAAGCAACTAATTTATTCAACGATCGGCTATTTGGGATCATTCGGCTTAATTATCGACACACAAATATTTAGTTTCTTGGACATTGAACTTCGGTGAAAGACACTCAGTGGTAATGATGTGAGAAATTTGACAGCATCTGTGAAACTAGACAAGAATCTAATAAATTACATCTTGTTTGATTTTTTTAGATCAAAACTGTTATAAAAATATAATTCCATTTACAACTCAATTAAACGGATCATTCCGATCGATTTGATGACTTTTTCATTTGCAATTGTTACTGTATTATCATCAATTGTACCTAAGTCTTCCATAATATATTATACAATTTCACCATTATTCACCAATTCACGTAATGCGACATCGTGATTTAAATCTGACCTACTTGTAATATTCATCTGTACTCAGCCATGATTGAAATCTATCTAGTTTTAGGTAACCGTTCCCAACTTCCTGAGCGGCCCCTAGCAGTAATTGTAGAAACCTCAGTTACTCTAATCTGCTCCAATAGAGGCAAATTCACTCAATTGAGCTCTCTGCCGCTGGGAGCGAGCTCCCCACTAATACGAGTACATCTATTCCGATTTCATAATACGCCTCTATACTATGGGTGTCGACTGGCGCGTTAAAATGGTCTTCATTGTCGCTATTTACGGGTGATTGTGATATAGTTTTTCGGTAGCTATTCAGGGCATGCGTGAGGTCAATAATTTAAGGACACTAGTTTCTATTACTATACGAGTTACGAAATGAATTGAATTTTGTGATAAAAATTTTTTGAATATGTACCTACATATATGCAATAGTTATAATAAGACTCATAAGAATATAAAGACAAAGATACAAAAACGATGTAATGTGTAATGTTCTATTAGAGATTCCATAAATCTCTAAACAAATAGGGCTATTAAATGTAATAAAATGATTTTAATAAACTAAATCTTCTGGACCTAAAGATATACATACATATATATTTCTGAATAAAATCTCAATGTTCTCTATTGCGTTTAGAGATTCGGTATGAGCTGTTAACAGATATCAAAAATTATTGAAAAACCGTTGCTTACGTCGTTCTGTAATTATAGTTGAAAAGAAAACATGAGAAAAAAACGATACTATGCACCTAGCCTAAACAATCTAGTGTAGTAATTCAGTCTTTCCTCCACGGTGGGGTTCGCAATAGGCAAATGGTTTCCCATTTACTGTATAATCGCCGTTGTACCCGGTACGCCCGTCCGGTGGTCGACCATTTGTACTTTATTGTCGTGCGACACTCGCTACATTCCCTGCGCTCTTAGTATTTTACAGTTCTATTGACAGTAAGTTGTTCATCATTACTATCTCCATGTTGGGTTGTTATTTTGTTTTTTATGTATGAGTAATTTGTTGGATTCTTATAATGAGACAGGTGGAGGGATTTACGATTGGATGTGGATGACGTTGCAGTTCTGGTGTTAAGTGGTGAAGATGGGAGTCCTTTCGAATTTATATAGGTAGTATGACGGCAGGATGGTATCCTCATATAAATATATTGGGACACTTAACCAGTAGAGATAAGGCCTAAAGAAATGATGAATGATATACAAACATTAACGATTTTGAATGAGCGTTAAATTTAATAAAACTTATGAAGCTACAAAACTGTTTGAAAATGTCATAATAAATTTGAATGTTTTACAACAGGGAATTAATATTTGAATCTCAAAACATATTTCTCGGTGAAATAAATAATATGTAAATGACGGATCAGTTCATTGATACGAACATTGATTACCATCTTTCCCAACTTCCCACTTGTTAATAATCGTCTTTATTGCTTTCTCTGTTCGTTCTATTGTTGGAATCCTTCTGTCTCTTTTCAACTAAGTTTTATTAGTCTGCACACCCGAGGCGATAGAGTTATAATTTATTCACAGAAAATTGTTAATTATGGTTATTAAACTACTTTTACTATATTTTTGAACATTCCACCTTTTTTGATAATCCCGCACGATCTCGGCTTCGACGTTTTATGAACTTCGTATTGATTACAATTTCTTTGTAATATATTTAATGTGTCGATAATAGGTATCATAATGTTTTTACGTGAATATTACTTTATTATATTACGAATTTAATCAATACATGTAATATATACATTTAAGGTAATGTAAATTCTACATGTATGTACTTTTATTTTAAATTTGGAAAAAGCACATCATGAATAAAAATTATAGTTATAAGTAATATTGACATTTAAAAAGTAATCAATAGCAATACTATTTCCAAAAAGATCAAAGCCTTCATAGCGAAATATACTTTAACAAGCTATGGTTATGCGGAACCCATAACTTAATCCAAACTTGCACTTAACCACTCGCTCAAACATTCAGACTAGAATCGATAACGCAATACGTTCTAATTCGAGTCAAGATTGTTTCGAATGCTCTCTATTAATCGATTAATTACTCGATTAAGATCTTGTATCATTTAATTAGATATAAATTCAACTGATTGCTTTATTTTTTATATATGTATGTCGAATGATTGCAGCTTTGTCTACATCGATAAGGGGA
>DWDW01000428.1:0-15025 GCA_018245635.1 Mimoniades versicolor eupheme | reverse complement strand
AATGTAGGCGATGTATGGCGAAAGGCTCGCCACCTATTCCATAACGGGACCTTTAGGTAACTGGTGAACCGTGGGAGTGCACTACGTTCCTCCGAAGACTTCATAGAGGATTACAGGCGTGTTGTTACGTTGTATTTTGTTGTAACTGATACATGTACAATAGTAGAAACTATAATTGATACTTAAAACCATCTTGATTCTGTGCGGTTTGAACTCTCGAAATCGTAATGAAAGTTGTTTTAAAATACAATTACTTAAATGTATAAATGATCATAGCAGTGGTACCACCTAGGGCAAATCGAATACATTTTCTTCTTTTGTATTAAAGATAATTGCTTTAATAATGCCTGAATATACTCGTCTCTACTCGTACTTAGCGAAATTTAATTTTTAAAATAATTACGTTAAAAACAGGTGTACAGAAAAGCTGTGAAATAGAAATGAATTATTATACTAGGATTATATATGAAGTTTATTATTATTAGTATGTATATCATCACGCTAGGTTTCTTAACGGATAGGCAGAGAGAACCTGATAGATCACAAAACTGGTATTGTGAAAAGGCTGTAACTAGCTTTCGAAAAATAATTTTCCAGAATTGCGATAAATTTTTAAATGTGCGTAGAAACGTTGCATGAACACAGGGAGTAATACATTTCATTGTAATATTTAGTGAAACACATCAAAACCATCATCTGACTGTATACGTGTGTGTCAATAAGGTACGTATGTTTTTATTTCCATCGTTATTCCATGTGTTAAGCCGATTTACTTTTGTAAGTCTCACTGTTAACCATAACTTAGCTGAGTCACTGAGACTTAACTAAGTAATTGAGACTGAGAATTAACTTTACAGACATACGAGTATTACTTCAATTCATGCTTAAAGTTTGAAATTATTTCGCTTCCAGTTGTTTTTGGGTTTATACATATTTTAATTATTCACGTAATAATGACTATATCCACCATAATAGCAAACAAAACCTAAGGTAGTATTCTGAAATAATATATTCCTTTTTATGTTTTTTCTTTACGATATACCAATACCAATACCACGGAAACGTAATGTATTGAATTTATACCTGTTTATACACCTAGATTGGGAGTGAAGGTACTACACTCTTCTGGCTAGCTCTTCAGCGATTACAGACCTGATATTACGTTACTCCTAGACTACTTCCATAATACTTACATTTATAATAACTTAAGAAAAACACAATATTAATATGAATATTTTAAACTGTATTTTTTAATTGAAATAATATTCAATATGCAAGTGTTATTGAATATTTATTGAATTTCAGGTTTCACTCATATCATTCAGCGATAACTCATTTAATTTTATGTGGATAACTCATTTAATTTTGTTTGCATGCAAACGCGATGTCAGTATTGTTAACGTGGAAAATATTAATTGGATATATGTTCTATATTCGAATTTCGAATGAAATTCGATCCGACAATTTTATTGGCTGTTTCAAACTTACCGTTCCACATCTAGCTCACTCTATAGTGTTAGTACTATCGCTATGAAATCGACATAAGGTTTAACAGTGTACGCATGGAATATATTGTTTGTGCATAAAAATATCATATGTTCATTATGAGGATAGAATTTATTCTACTCCTGAAATGTACCTAATACTTTGAATGATTCCGAGGAACCCTAATTCTTAGAAATCGTCATATGAATATGAAAAGAGACGTAAGACTCTCTACCTACCCGGCAATGGATCTGAAGTACGATATGATAATAATATTTAAGCACGGAAGGTCACACCATCTCTTAACTGTACACGCTATGTAATACGTATTTCACACATATCACCAAATGTGTAAAGTAACAGCTGGTACGTTATGCTATTATAAGCGTGCCGTTTTTGTTCCGAATGTGCGGACCGAGATATGTACATATATTCAATCACGGTTCAGTTTCTTTTGAAAACATTGTGCGGAAATCTTAGGCTAAATGTACGTACATCATTGATATTTTCTTTCATGTGAAAATATGAATTGAATAAAGCGCATAAATTAATTCACTCGTTTATTTCAAAAGTCGAAAATGATATGAAATATGCATATGCAAATACCTACACGCACATGCAATGATAATGTTATATAATTTTGTCGCATGTACAAACTTGTTTCTGGGATTTGAGAGACACTTTGTTACGTCAATGTTTCCCCAAAAAGCTATACAGGGGCATAAACAATGAAACTCAGTGATGTCGAACATGTACTCGTAAGTTGAACGTTGTGAGGATGGTCTGACGAAGCTTAAAAAGTACATATTATATGATTATCCCAGCGAAGACCGAGTTGACAGATCAAACGCTTATGAAAGTTGGTCACTAATTATCAGAATGCAATTAGCTTTTGCCAAATCACCGATATTTAATATTTTACATTTGTTGTCTTTATCATTATAATATATATTGTTATTATGGCTTATATCTTAACTGCCGGAATTTTTAAATTTTAAACGCGTCAGCGCTACAAGCGCTTATCGGTTAAGTGATAAAAGGTGTGTAGGGTATGTATATAAAAGTAATATATATCGTAAGAATAATAAAATAATAAAATAGAATAATAAAATAGTAATAAAATAGTCAGCCTCGTTGGTCAATTGGTTAGAAGCGCGATTCCCGCGTTCGACTCCCGACTTCGGGTACTACCTATATGATTTTTCTAACATAGAATGTCTAGTTGTAGCTAGGAGTGGAGATTTGTGCCCGGTATATCTCAATATGCTCGTCCGCTATTGTGGATATAGGGTGGGACATAAACGTCACTGGTAAAATGTGGGAGTGTACTACATTCCTCTGCGTACCCATTAGGGGAATATAAGCGTAAAGAAAAACGAAGACAACCGAAAATACCTGTATAAAATATTTTCAATAAATAGTACCTAATTACTATGCATTGTGATAATTAGACGATACTCAAAAAATACATTCTGAAATTTTGTTTATTTGCTAATCGTTTAACAACCAATAGATTGTAAAGAAATCAAGGCCTGTGATTGCTTATTACGGTAACATACTTTAGGATAGTCAAGCTGCGGAATTTTTCTCTTTTTGCGAATTGACTCAATTTTAATTTTAAGACAAGTATGCAACAGTCCAACGTCTTATACAAAATGCTTTTAGTACGAACTCCGTCCTTACGTTACTGTACTGTATTTAATACAAACATATTTAAATAAAACCACAACGATCCTTACCAACGCTTTTGGTGGAAGTAAATAAATTCTGGTGATATGATTAATATTGATGCCTAGTAACTTACAAATCAAACAGAATCATGCATGACTTTGCCCTCGACGAGCGTAGAGAGCGATCTAAGATAAAGCCGTGTCCCCAGGCCCCGTGCAACTCATGTGGAATGTCTTTCGCGAGAGTAAAATATGTAGGCATGTAATTTTCAGGTAAAAATGCATGTCAAGGAATATAACGATAAGCGGTAATGTATTTGCCATATTTATGATGATCTAAGTAGTTACATTTTAGAAAGTTATTGCTGCGAAGTCATTATTATTATTAGATAGTAGCATCAGATCCGTTACAGGGTTGACAAAGAGTATAGATAGAGTGTCAAATATCTCTATTCTCATTGAGTAAATTTCAAATAATTGTAAATAATATCGAACTTTGCACCAAAGGTACTTAACGTATGTTTCCCTATTCTGTTTTAAAATAGTTCATTTTCAGTAGTTGAAATACGTGACACGTGTTTCAATTTAATTCGTCCATTTCTTGGTCGTAGTTCTCTTGAAGGGATCCATTTATTTCTATACCGTTATACCGAGTTTAATTCTCCCGGTAGATAGCGTGTTATAGCCGCTTTTACGGCACAATTCTAGCGTTCTATGTCAGCGACATACGTCCTAGCGTCCTACGCTAGAACTGTGACATAATATCACTATTTAGTGACAAGTAGTTCTGACTTTTGATGTTTAACAATAATATCACTTGTTTAAACAAATTACTTGTGGCTTTTAATTGCATAGCAACGTCAAATTTTCTGTATATGCATGGACTGTTCAAAAGTTAAAATGTTTTAAAAGATGCCGTGGGTTATTAATTGCGTCAAAACCTGAACCAACTTTTCAAGATGGTCGTTCATTTAGTAAATTCTGGTACCTAGTACCTGCAGACTTATGGTCACCACCGACTATCACTTACAACATAATAATAATATCTTTGTGATATAATTTTTGGTTCTCGCTTCAGATTATTCACTGAAATTCAGATTTATTAAATTATATCATCATCTAGAGCTATGGAACGACGATGTTTCTATTCATTGTAAAATGTGGTATAATTATGCTATTTCGAAAATATATTTGACAAAAATATATCCCATAATGAACATTATTTATCTAAATACATATAACATCTATGTATTAATGTATTAAAATTATCAGCATTTGCACTTACATTGTTCCAGTTCCAGTTAAAACGTAACGGAGTTCAAATTTTTTTATACCCATAACAGACGCATTATTACCGTTAAAAAATTACAGGTCAGCATAGCTTACTATATCTGCCGTCGCACCAATTAAAGCGAATTATAAACCATCAAACTGCCCCTTGGCAGCTCAAATAGATGTCGATGGAATTCTTACGCTAGCGAAAACTTACCGGTTCGAACACCTTTAATCAATTTCACTAACAATATAGATTCTACGCCACAAATTTCTTCATTAATCTAGACAATGGATCTAACCCTTTTCATATTGAGACGCTATCCATGTAACAGTGGAGTACTAGAGAGATTGATGATGATAGATTAGGTACAGCCATTAATCCTGTACGTTAGACAATCCCGTATATTCGATTATATGACGTAACTGAACCGTTATGAAACAGATATGAAACATTATGAACAGGATTAGTATACTCAATTTGCTTGAATTATTTCTCGGGTAAAATCTAATGGCTTTCGTCGTGAGAATTCATTTAATGTTACGTGTCGAACATGTTTATTTACGCAAACTTAATTAAAACTTCATATACTTGACTTGGGGTGCAATATACTCAGTTTATACAATACTAGATTAACTCATGACGGTGATCCATTATCACTTAGCCTTTGAAGGTCCACTGCTAAACATAGGTCTCCCCTAATCGGCGCCACTTCTCCCGGTTCTAAGATTTCCGAATCCAGCAGTACCCTCCTGTCCTCTTCAGGCCATCAAATCACCTGGTAGGAGGGCGACCCACGCTTTTTTCTTACCATTGGTAGTCGGTCGTTCCAGCAATGTGGTTTGCCCATTGCCACTTGCCATTGCCACATTGCCACAATTAGCTCATTTTGAAAGCTATGTCGGTGACATTAGTTCTTCTATGATTTCATCGTCTCGAATTATGTCATTTAGATAAATACCGAACATATCACTCTCCATAGCTCGTTGAGAAAGTTTGACTTTGTGTATGAGGCCCACAGTAAACAGTAAAGAACCACGCTTTGGCTCTATACGTCATCACTGAAAACATACATTGTTCGAATATTTTCAACTGTCGGCATTGAGGTAGGTTGGACCTCAAAATATTTCGTAGTTTGCCGAACGCTGCCCATCCGAGTCGGACCCTTTGAGTAATCTCTGCCTCGTAGTTGGAATTATCCACATAACGATACCATATTTATTATTTCTCCACACTCTGTAACCCTCACTGTTTTAGCTCACACAAATATATTGAAAATACATACACCGCCTAGCTTCAATTTTCCAAATCAGCTGTTTAATATCTGCCTTACAAATGTTACGTAAAAATTCTATCTGTCCAAAGAAAAACTTTGAATAAAATTTTAGGATTTCTAGGTATATCCTTCTAAATATCTTAAAAGACTTGTGACAACATTATTAATTTTAATAAAATTGTAGTAACTAAATTGCTTTGTTATTTATTTAGTTATACTTATGTAACACCTTAAACTAAGGGATACAAGGGCATACTTAATGCCTGAAGACATTCTCTCACAGTCAACCCTGCGTGACGGTGATAACGTGTGATAGGCGCATAATCAAATACATATATACACAGGAATACTTACATAAATGTACAATAATGTAATATACAATGTAATATACTAAATATATAAATATACATAACTAAAAATTATATTAGTTCCTATTTCATACAAATATATCTCAAATTTGGGATAAAAAGTTTTTCTGAATAAGCTTTTTAAATACGCCTCTATTCCGTGCCTCTTTGATGTTCTTGGGCGGGGCATTCCAAAGTAGTATCGCCTGAATAGTGACGGAGTATTGAAAGAAAACACTTGTGTGGAGTGGAACGTAGACCTTTGTCGTGGTTTTAACAGAGGTATTGAAAGTTTTCCTTTAGATATGTAGGAGAAGTTGGATCGTAAAGAATAGAATACAAACCTAAAAAAATTCTAGAGTTACGCCTCTGTCGAATAATAAGCGGTAAATACGCCTCTGTCGAATAAATAATATACGGTGAATAGTAGCTACCGCATCCGGAACTTTATCGATACCAGACTGCATAAGTACATAGTTGTAGATCGTCAGCGTATCGATCAGGACAATCAAGTTCAGAAGTTATAGAGCTTATAAACAACGAAAACAGTAAGGGAGAAAGTATAGCGCCTTGCGGCACGCCAATCTTAAGGTTGGCCCTCTCAGAGCACTCATGATCGAGTTGAACTAACTGCTGGTAATCGCGAAGATAAGATGTAAACCACTTTAGAGCAGTAGCAGTAAAATTAAAACAGGATAACAAAGAGAGGAGTATATCGTGGTCGACTGTGTTACAAGAATTTGAAAAGTCTATTGTACCACTAATGTAACCAATCTCACATCCATGCTGCATCTGATGTCAACAGTGATTTTGATCAGTGTTGTAGTGGTACTATGACCGGTATGAAAAAAAGATTTATATCTGCTCAGTAGGTTATTTTTACAGACGAAAAAAGAGCTTATGCACACAGGCTTGCAGAACTTTAGAAAGGAAAGGAAGAATTGAGATAACAAATGTTTTTTTTTTTCAAATATTTGAATATTCCCCCGATAGGAGAGAAAATTTAACTAAGTGAGTAATTGTGGGTATTAGAATATCAGCTAATGGCAGTATCATATTGCTACTTATAGTTGATTGTTACTCGTATGTATTATGATTGCTACTCGTAATATATTATTATGTATGGTCATTGACGGCCAAACTTATATACGGACATGCTGTTGATTGAACTCCATAGTAACTGACATGAAAATGTCGTAACAGGGAAAAGTGTTACGTACAGTAGGTATAAACGAAAATTTTAAAACAAAAATTATGATTTTCACGATCGTCTTCGGTTCAATAGCATTAATAAAATTGTGTTTTTATAGAACTACAACAACTAATCTAAAATAAACTTATATATAAAAAAAACTATAACTTATATAAACCTATTATACTTATTATTTTATATTAGCCGATTTCTCGTAGTCTTTCTCTTCATATCAAACGACAATTAAGGCTAGATATGGCTACATACGAGTACCTGCATGTCTAACACATGTAAATGTAATCTTAAACAATGCAGAAGTTCCTCCCCGACGAATCGATATCGTTCAAGGAGAACTTAACTGTGTCGCCGCATCATATTGTCTGTGTACCTACCTATGGTTCGTAGTTAATTATAAATTGAAGAACTGATTTTCTGTTCTCAAAGTTTTGTAAAAACCTATAAGGTGTGTATAAAGTATGTGAAGCTGTTACTGCAATTATTTCCGGGCTTATTTATCAGAAAATACGGCTTCTATCGGATACACTTTGTATTTTAATACACAAAAGCCAAAGCTTTCAGACAAATTGATACTACGAGTATGCAGGTATCTAGTGAATTTCCACAGATAAGATGTACTCGGCTACAAACCTGTGGTACATACCCACATGAAAGTATGTAAACTTGTAAATTATATTATAGTCCAGGATTTTAAAGTGATTGCATAAATGTATATTTTGAATTTCGCTTGAAAATTTAATATTTTTTGCTCATAATGAAATGAAACGGCCGTGTTTTTGAGGAAGGGTACATTTACGACACTGGCGGGGTGGCATTACCGTTTACTTGTATACGTGTACTTACTTTCGCAGGTGTGTGTGCATGTAGATATTATAGTTAGGTGTTAGTAGCATACAGCTGGATACAATTCCGCTTAATAAATGTAGCATAGCCACGTTTCTATATAATTAAAATATAATCGATATTAAAATATAAACAAAAATACTAAACTAAAATACAAACAATTGACTACCTCGTTGGTCGTATTGGTTGCAAGCGCGACTGCTGATCGGAAGGTCCTGGGATTAAATCCCAAGTCGGGCACTATTTTTCTTACGGGCAGTATTTGTATTTCTCTCACTTCACGATATTTTTCTAATTTAGACTTTCTATTAGTGGCTCGGAGTATGGATATGTGCCCGGTGTATGGCAATAGAGTCTTCTACATTCCTCTGCCTACCTCTTCGGGGATTACAGGCGTGAAGATACGTTTTAACGTGTTACGTTTTATAAACAATTAAAACTAAAATATAAACAGTTACGGTAGATGTCAAATGCCACATTCTCGTATGTGGGCGCGGATGAACACCGACCTCATGTGATACTTGGTTAATATAAATCTAGCACACCGCTGCTAATGTGTGTGGTGTTAATAAAAGACACTTCGTTGCCTAGTTTGTAACACTGTCGCGTAGATGGCGGTACCATCGTCTTTCACAGGTCACATAGATAAGTGGAACGACTTAGTTGACTCTCGGCCTGGTTAAATGTACTATTTAAAAATTACTATTTATTATTTCAACATCGCCAATCAATTAATGGTAAAATGTAGAGGTTTCTACCACCTTTGTGTGGATTTGCAAATAATGAAATCATTATTAATGTAACACATTACTCGAAAACTATAGTGAAACAATGAATACGCGGCGGTCATCCGGTCACAACGGTAGAGGTCATAGGCTTTGGTTTATAAAGGCTTTTTTTCCGTTCACATCGCAGAAGTGATTTTGGCTGCAACATTCGCAATTATGACTGAGCTGCGACACTTACGAGTCCTGATCCCTGCTACATTATTTATTAAAATGCGCATACAGGCCGGCCGTCACCTTTTGCGTATTATCTGGACTGAAAAAATACATGTAGTGACCCTACCCTAACAAGAACATTTCACTTACTCTCCCTTTCACCGGCACCACTGTACTGTGAAGTTGCGCTGTTTCTATTACGTTATTTATACGCTCATTATTATCCAAGTGTGTTTGTATATTTCATTGTATTCCAGCGACCCACTTCAGAGCTGCGGGTTCTTAAGTAACATAAGTTTACCGTTTGTTAAATTTGGAAATGTAATTGAGTATTTTTAGACACAAGGAAAGAACTCGTCGTAAGAAGCACCTACTCGCGTACACGTAAAACTAGGACCACTCTTATAATATCACATTTACTAAATATAACCTTACTATATTAATAATAATCCCCTGCGAGGAAATTCCCCCTTAGCAAAATACACAATAATAAATTCCGAGCCACAGTATTTTCCCGTACCTACTTGTTGCTTCTCGCGAGCTTACGCTAAGACTAATAACAGCTTGTTTATTGGCTTTTCAGCTGTGTCATTTATATTAAGTATCGTATTCAATACCCCTTTTAGGGTTTTTTTGTTATACCTGTATTATTCAAAAGTGCAAAGTGCACTGCAAATGACAGTAGTTTCGAGTTAATGCTTCACTATTTGGACCTTTTACTACAATACCATTGAGCTAGAGATCTTAAATCTGTTAACCTATAAACTTTAGTTGTAATACCATCAAATAAAATAAACTGTATAAAATGTTGTGTCGCTACGCTACCCACAACAAATTAAAAGCTATTTAACAAGATGCAATATGCAAATTATATCTAAATGTAATTTACCTTACGAAAATAATTCTTGAATTTCATACATAAAATACGAAAACTGTTTCCCTGGCTTAATATTTTTCTGTATTACGACATTATGTGATATCGTAATATAGAAAACTATTGTATATATTACGGACATTATACAACTTTGTAATATATGTATACGCCTCTTAAAGGATGTGTATTTAATAACTAAACTGGAAGTTAGGTT
The DNA here is from genome assembly GCA_018245635.1 of Mimoniades versicolor eupheme. NCBI lineage: Eukaryota > Metazoa > Arthropoda > Insecta > Lepidoptera > Hesperiidae > Mimoniades > Mimoniades versicolor. The sequence goes on along the minus strand of DWDW01000428.1, from coordinate 4,892 downwards.
TTAAGAACCGGCGTCATTGTACATTCATACATCTGCTCGTGTACCATAATAACATAAAGCACAATTTTCTACAACATGTAATATTGGAATTAGATACGTGGAAATAGGAAAAATACCAAATATTAAGTTATTAACAAATCGGAACAAGTCTGGGCAGAAAATAGTATTGTTTACGAACAAATCAGTGCGGGAAATTTAACTTAGGCAATGTTACAGGCTACAGTTGAATCATAGACTGACTTGAAGCCCTGATAATTATATTACGCGTTGTATCTACTGATATTACTTCGCCTAAACGTTATAATTAAAATATCAAGGGATATTACGAATCAGACGTAAATAACATTTACATTGATTTGAATCATGTGGTTCGAACATAATTATGCAACTGAAGAGTCAATTCAATCCCTGAGTCCTGAGTGTACTTGTAACATTTAAATACTACGTTAGCACGCGTTAGGTAGTGATGACATTTGAACCAAAAATGTATTTGTTGGACTGGTTATTTCTGTATCAGTATGATAAAGTTGGCCAACACTGAAATGTTAATGGAAAAATCCGAACTCAGTTATAACCTTGGAAGGATACAACGATTAAACCAAATGCATACAAAATATTATCTGAAAATCCTCATTTATTATTCATGTTTCGCTACCGGTCCTCGGGGGTAATCCGCAGCGTCAGCTCACGTCAACTGTCATTCGTTTAAATCGGTCGACTCTACATTGTAGGTATAATGGGTAAATAATTATATTTCAACGAAAGTGTACTGGCAGTCATAATTAAAATTGACAACAACAAGTCCAGTACGTCCTCGGATCATACTCGTAAAAAGAATAATGCCAACTGTTTGTCTGTAACTTTACAAAGATCGTTCAATGATATCTTGAACTTTTACAACTCATCAATTAGTCATATTTATTTCTATACTTTGGATACTTACCGGAACAGCGCGGTTGCGGTCATCTACAAGCGAATCAGTGACGCTCAATTTGCCATCGGTGACCACGATCTGCAGACCAAGCCGATACACGCCGAGAGGACGCGTGGGCCCGAGGTACGGTCGCGACAACAACGTCACAGTCAGCACCTCGCCAGAGCTCACGGTGGTCTTCACTTGCCAGTGGAACCACTACAAACAAAAACAGAATGTTACAATCGAAAAATGTAGTTATGTTTACTTACACAGTCTCTACCTGTAGATTTATTATGTTATGTAAATGTATTTAAGATTTTTCGTGACCCAACGAGCCCACAAAAACACATAACTTTTTTCCTTAAGCAATTAATACGATCCATATATATTTTTTGGTATTTTCCATAATATTTTGCCATTTCCACAAAGAACGGGTCAACTAAAACTGATTGAAATATGCATTTTATAAATTATATAAATTATATTTGATAATTAAAAGTTGTTGCATGGAAAGGACGAAGTACTCGTAATAAAAAATGTAGAATTATTATCGAACGCTTGGACCCGTTTAATAACATAAATGAATGGATATTTCATGGAATATTTCATATGTGAAAGAAGTTCGTAAGCATATATTATAAATATTAAATACGTAATTGACTTTGACCGTTGTTACAGTATCTTGTAACAATTAAAGAAAGCCTAGAAACTCGTCTTTAGAGAAACTTTAAAATTAAAAACGGCAATGAAAATAATATCTGTTGACAGTTATGCTTAACTTTAGTTTGTCCTTATTTCTTATCAAAACTACTTTCCGATTGTATGTAGGTACATACTAAATGAAACTACCGAAATTTAACAATGTATTCATTAACTATCTAACGGTGGTTGTTTGAGAAATTCATGAACTAATTAAACAACTCATAATATGGCTGTAATACACTAACCGCTGTACGTGTTCGTTGTATAATTACTGCGTAGTATATCAACAGCGCTTTGTAATTCTTAGAAATTAATAAAAGTAAAATATTCTTACAATATTTATGTAAATAAAACTAAATTAGAATTATTTATATAAATATTTTAAATCAAGTTAGGTGACATAAATGATTATCTATTGATAAGAATTGGTTACTGTACAATATTGTAAATATAATGTACTTAATTAAAATTATCAATGTAAAGTAAGTGTAATTACAAATGGAATGTAAGTAATTGTAAATGTATGTATTAAAATCTGAAAGTCCGTGCCATTACCGCGATCGGCCAGCATCGGGCTTACTAGCCCCGTACGAAGTTACGTCACCCAGTCCCAGTACCGCGGCACGGGGTCCGGGAATGTATTCTTACTGCGCACCGACACAAATAAGTAATAACATAGTATTGAATTTGTTTTCTCATTTTCTTTTAGTCGATGCTCTTATCTGTTTAGTTTTCCTTTATTTCCCAGTGCTTGTATTCTTGACCTTGTATATGTTTTGTATGTGGCTGTATGTATGAACATTTAAACTTATGAAATCTCCAACTTGACGTTGACTTTAAGAAACGTACATATAATGTCCATATTAATCTTGTTACCAGACGAGCGAAGGAAAAAGATTCAGCAATACTAAAGCATAAGGACAGCTTGGTTTTGTTCCAAGTTATATACAGTCTGTGCAATTCCACTACACATCTCAATTTTAATTCCAAAGTTTAATAATCATGTTTTCAATTAAAATAACATTCAGAACTTGAAACCACCAGAGGCTAGGTGCGGGCATAATTCAAATTTAAACACAAAGCTACGGCAGAATTTCTGATTCAATTCTGAGTAATAATTTAGTACATCCCGACGAAGGAAACATTAATTCAAAGAATAGCTTTCTCTTTACATATTTTATCGCATCTTTTTCTATAGTATAGAATCAAAGGAAATATTAAATTACTATATCAATGTATAAAAATATACTATATCATTAAATTAGAACATCGCTGTAGTTCTGAGTTTGGAACAATTCAAGTATTATAATGTTTTTAGTAAGTGACTACTAATTAAATTATAACCAATTACCCTTGGAAAACAGGCGTTAACGACGCCAAAATCGTTTTGAAAGGTTTGAAGATTTCCAACAATTGCTATTTATCTATTTTGCTATTGCTATCAAGACTTCGTCCTTGTAACAATGTTCGTAAATCCAGAGTTATTATCTACACATTCCATCTACATCAGGCATTTTGCGATGCTACAGGTGGGGTCCGCTCAATTTACGAGTAACACCCATAACGGTGTTACACACTCAACATGAGTGTCAGTACAAGTCATACGTAATACATACATAGATAATATATCTAGATATAATAATATATCATGTATCATTATGTACATATATGTATATATATATTAATTATTATTTTATAAAAGGCAATTAGGATTTTTATAAAAAAATATATATATGAAATTATACAATAAATGTACCTACATACATTTGGTAAAAATACCGTTTTCGAAAGATTTGTTCACACTTCGCGTCGACCTATTTTTAGAAGAATGTAGGTAGGTATTACTCTCTTATTATTATCTATAAAACAGGGTGCGCTCACAAAAACGTTGCCTTCAAACAGGACAGCAAGTTTAATTGACACATACATAAAATTCAAGGATACAAGGACGGACTATATGATATCTAGTCGTAAAAGCTTAACGGTCATACTAAGCACTAATTCCGTCATACTAAGTACTGATGAGTTTTGTTCTCAATAGCACGATAATGGAATCAAAAATCTTCAAACGAGAAGATAATGCACTTTCAGCGAAGGCTTACGTGCATTAGCTCCCATTTTAGAACGCAATTAAACTAATTGGAATGTAAGCCAAACAACGGGGCCTTAACGTAATAATGAGGGTGAAGTCGCTGAGGTTAAACGCTGTAATGTTGGTTGGTTTAGTAGCGTTTTTACCTCTGTTTTTCCTAGCTGCTCAGCCTTCAAAGACTTTTCTAATTGAAGTAAAGTAACATCACGCCTATAATCCCCGAAGAGGTGGTCAGAGGAATGTAGAATACTTACAAGTTTCACCAGTTACTTTTATGTCTTACGATGGAATAGGTAGTGAGCCTATCGCCATACACCGGGCACATATCCAAACTCCGAGCTACTACTAGAAAATCTAAATTAGAAAATTTAGTAGTTCCCGACCCGGGAATCGAACCCAGTTTGGCAGTCGCACTTGCAACCAACACGACCATAATTTCTAATTAACTCATAATGCTGCCGGTTCGCCGCAAGAACCTTTTTCATATATGTATGTATTTGATGACTAGTGTGCAGATCTCACGTCCATATACGAGAGTCGCTTTGTCTTATATTTGTCTTAGTCTTTCTGCCTAGAAACTGCTACTTAATACGAACTAATAATGAAATGCTACGAACTATATCCTGTATTATCGCTTCTATTTGCTCATTGTAAAAAAAGGCGGGTGTAAAAAAAAATAATTATGTGATAGTTAACAAATAAAAAGGAAACTGAGAAAGATAAAATACTACTTTTTTTTTATAAAATACTACGACATACGATAATTTAGTTTCAAAAACTCCGAGTCAACCGATTCATATTAAGTCATAAATCAGCCGATGCGCTTATAGTAAGTTAACCACGTAATATCACTCCCGTAATCTCCGAAGAGGAAGGCAGAGGAGTGATATGTACTCTCACGTTTTACCAGTTACGTTTACGTCCCACTGTGGAGTAGGTGGCATGTCTATACCGGACAAGAAGCGACTAAAAGGAAGCTTCCGGGGTTGCAAGCGGCTAGAGTGGGAGCTCGAATCGCTTCTTAACTAGCAACCTGGGGAAGGACAACGGTATGTGTGGCCGCATACCTGAGCTCTCCTATTAGCGCCGAGGAAGGCCACCCACCGAGGGGGTTTTAGTGCGGTAAAAGTCTCACATAACCCGATATCTCTTCCAGGGTACCGGGTACCTTTTGAAGGTTTC
>DWDW01000427.1:0-15027 GCA_018245635.1 Mimoniades versicolor eupheme | reverse complement strand
GGTGAAACGTGGGTGTGTTCTGCATTCCTCTGCCTACCTCTTCGGGGATTACAGGCGTGAAGTTACGTTACGTTAAATATTTTACGAGTAAATATTACCTTACTTATGTACACTGTACTTATTTAGATACTTGTGTATGTTTAACTTCCGTAATACGTCTTATCTCCCATATATTGGAGTAATGTGTCGTAAAACGTGATCTGTCATTTTTACTTTTAGGTGGCTAGCAAATAGCTTCATAAATATGATATTATTGAGTTTATGTATTTTATTTTATGCGGAATGGAGCCCGAAAAATTCACTTTAAGAGTAATTCGTTCTAGACATGGACTTTTATAAAAATGAGGGACAAATTGCTAAGTTCTTTCTTCTTTCAACCCTTATATCGTTCCACTGTTGGAACATGGGTTTCCTCCTCCTCCATGGGTGGTTAAGGCCACGCTGCCACGCTGGCCAAGTGCGAGTTGGCAGACTTCACACACCTAGAGAACAATGTTTTTTAGAACTCTAAAATGTGCAGGTTTCCTCACGATGTTTTTCTTCACCGTTATAGCAAGTGAAAGTTGAAACACACATTTTTAAGAGGTGCACGCTAGAATTCGAAGCCGGTCTCCCGGACTGAGAGGTCGAATTTCAAACCACCGGGCTATCATCACTGCTGCTAATCGCTGCGGATGAGTCAATGGTAGATATGTCTCTGGTATGCCGTGGTTGCCTAGTTTCATCTGGGGAAATGAAAAATATCTGAATAGGGTCTGAATAGGGGCTCGCTGAAGATTTTCACAAAACTACAAACGTTGAGGTAAAGAATTCTGATGGTTTATCTGAACTGCTGTGTTTTTAGTATGAGGATACACTTGTGAGGTTTCGCCTGTGGATCACACAGTGCCAAAAGTCAGATCTGTATCTTAGAAATACTTTGAAAAGAAATCAAACTCACCATGGTAACAGGGACACAATTACAGACGTTGAAGACAATAACAGCGACCTAAGTGAGAAAAAAAAGTACCTTGTATGTCGTATGAGAATAGATTAGTTGTCACTGTCCTAACACCGAATACCCTAGCGAAAATGTAACTGCCCCATTCTTATACCTGTTTAGTGAAGTTTTGGAAACATCGCTGAGAACTTCACGTAAAATTTCGCCAGTTCATACCAACAATAGCCCAACGCGATACTATGGAACATTATTCTGCAGCCCCAAGAAATATAACGTCATAATGACTGCTCCCGTCACTCACCTAATAAGATCGAATTACTACATTCACTATCCTTACACTTGTACTTTAAATTTTACTGTGAATATTTTTACTGTGAAACGCGAAGCGTTACTCTCAAAACTCCTGTCAGCCGTCCAGGTAATTTCCGGAGGTCTGGCGTTCGACTACCTATAACTTCGCACAGATATAAGCATTCCAAGATTAAATAATACTCGCCGTATCAATAAAAGAAAACCTAACATAACCAAAGAAAGCCAGCACACCAGGGAATTATCCGCAATGTAATCTTGTAGGCGGCCAACATGCACTTGGCGAGCATGTACGGCTTTAACCCTTTTCATTTTGACAGGATTCCCATGTTCAACAGTGGTGCGATAAAATGGTTGGTAAGAAATATAGAGTATACAGTATAGGACGTTCAGACGTACGACATGCTTCCATTCTCTTCTGGTAGACCTCCCGCTCACCAGGACGAAACGATATTTTTCATCGTTTTTAATTCGGACGGCGAAGGAGTGGAATTCCTTGCCTGCGTCTGTGTTTCCCGATAAGTACGAACTGGACCTATTCAAATTTAATATGAATAGGCATTTACTAGGCAAGCTTGCTACATCATAGGCCACATCTTTGCTTTCCATCAGGCAAACTGTGGCCAAAAGCTAGCCTATTTAGTATAAAAGAAATACAGTGATACCGTCTCCATTTTTCTTATGTGTACCCGTCTACGAGTATGCAACTGATTCATATGCATACATATCTTCATGCCAGGACCCTCATGGGGTGGGGATGCAACTGGTTCAGCGTGGCGATTAGGCCCATTCATGTTAAACTATTCCTACATGCCTTACCCACTTATTAATGTTCTTTTTTTTATCTAATTCTAAACTTTACATTATTTGGAAGAGATCGCTAGGTTGCCGATAAGACGGCCTATTGTTACTAACGCTTTATCTTGTATTGTTCTATTGTTTTTTGTCTACATGGTGTACAATAAAGTATTTTTGTATTGTATGTACAATAAATAACACATTCTTGAATAAATATTTGTATGATTTTGCGTGAAGTCGAGTATTTATTCTGTCTAGTTTTTGGTCAGCATCTGTTACTCCAAGATTTTATCATTACATTTTGTTCTAGAGTATAAACGCTAAAGCGTAAAATAAACTATGGAATTATTGCCTAACGCATTACTTACAAGTCGACATTAAGTCTCTGATATAATAATCGTGGCTACAACAAATAAAATATTAAAAATTGTTGAAAAACAAATGAAAAGAGGTGAGTTTAAAGATAAAATTTTTACACAAGAATTAACAGCCGCTCGACACCTGATATTGTAAATATATTCCAAATTATACTGCGGTAGTACAATAGACTTTTGGAAATCGTAACTTTATATTTAGAAGTTTGTTTATTTCAAAGGCTACAAACTTTTCATTTTATTCCATAATTTCCACGTACTTTCGTTCTCCATTCCAGTTAATCCTCTTAGCGGTTTATAATTACGATCTGCGGGTGCGTTTAAAAAAAAGTTTCAATCAATAAATATTATGGCAATAAATTTCGCGATGCTCCAATTGTTCGCAAAATAAATTAATGCTTTTAAATTTTTAGTTTTATTGATCCATCGCTTATCACTCGCTCCTTACCCTCTTCTTCTCACGCGCTTCTTACGTGCTTCCCAGGTCTGAACAAAAGTAACATAATAATCAAGGCGTGGCTGCTTTTCAAAGCTTATTTACATATCGAAATCTTAATTTTCTCCAAAATGACGAACCCCTAATACTAACAGGGTAGGATAACATATGCAGCAACCGAAACCGAGCCATTCGTAATGAGCCCGTTTTTTTATGGTAATTAATTGTTGGCTAAGCAAATCGCCTAAATTAATGGATCAAAAAAATGTAATGCGCCTGAAGAATCCCAAACAGAGCGTTTTTTTGCCTTAAATACCTCTGCGGAGTGCATATACTGGTGAGTTAGCTGATTGAAGCAAACTTGTCGTCAACTGAGTCAAAAAAAGATATAATAAATATCTACTTGAAGCTTACTTTGGCATCAGATTTCCGTGTGTGGAAAAGTCTTATTATGTTATTATTTACACAGGGTCATTTTATCTCAAACTATATTGCGCTAGTGCTATCTCTACTCATATTCGGTAACCTTATATGCATATGCAATAAATAAAGACATTTTCATACGCATATGTACCTATACAGTATACACCTGACTTATGACTTACTGACATAATTAATGGCAGGTAAATAATGAGTTTTTGTCTTTCTTGCAAGCTGACAATGTTCTATCGAGTTCACTGATCCAAAGTCGATTGCAACTGTTCATTTTAAACTGTTAACACGCATATTTGCCAGATGTAGTCAATGTGAATGTGTACGAAAGAAGATAGTATTTCTGTTGTCAGTTGGCAAAGATGCATAACAAAATGTTTTGTACGTATAAATGAACCATTAATCGTAATAATACAACTTCAATGTCATAGGTTGTTAGAAGCGGCCACGAAATTATTTTTTAAGAATCACTCGGCGACTAAATGAATGAATATAACTACATAAATGAATGAAATCATTGACATTATTAATAACGAGCAAAGAATATATCTACTCAAAATGTACCTAAGAATTTTACGTGACATTTTATTCGACGAGTGTTTGTAACGGTGTACAAATCTGATTTAACATAAAAAAAAAATGAATGCTCTTATAAATCAGCCGCGGCTCATAAGTAAGTTGTAATGCGATGTTTATTTAATGTATCTTACATTTGTATCCTCCTATATTCCCGAGAATTATGATCATTCCCAGCGCTCACACCGTTCGCCAAGGAAATGTTTTGATGCCGGCAACTTAATTGAAGCTCGGCTGATAATTGAAACTGTCGCGAGTGACTTCAGTTTGATGAGCTCAAGTAATCTCATCTAAATCGCGTAAAAAATCATTAATCATAACAGTGGCGAGTTCTGTTAACGAGAGTGAGATGATTGATACGTGGAGGTATCCTTAACACTTGCATGACTGATGTGTAGAAGAATCTATACATGACTGCTATATAGGTACATTAAATGTTTGTGCTTCCGCCCGGTACAAACAATCTGCTTATACACGAAACAAGAACTGGCTTTTGTTATAAAATATGACAGTAAATACATATACATATATATCAAATAGTTCTCATATTTTTGTATTATATATACGATACTCGTAGATTCTTCTCCGTCGAATCGATAGCTGATTGTGAGTGATTAGCCATCGTGGTGAAAGGATGTCCAGGATACGCCGGGCAATATATGTTTGTACTGAATCAGACATAGTCGCATAGACCCCATGAATATAGCTGATATTATAATATGTTCCCCACCGCGTAACAACGCTCGGTATAAACAGAGCGATTCGCGTCCGTCAGAGACGCAAACACGTCTAACTAACATACATACATCATTCATGAACATCCTATGTATTCAGAGGCGATATATATCACGTACAGCGCTGGTATGTAATCCAGCCGCTACACTGAATTATAAAGCAATAATAATTCTCTGCAAATATTTGTGCGATTCATCAGGAAATTAAATGTTGTATCTGTTGGACAACATAGAATGCTTTCATTGCCGGGTTACGTGTTCAAACTCGCATAGCAAACGTTTTTGAATATACAAAATCAATGATTTTAACAAGTCGCAATTTATCTACACTATTTGATTGTTTTCCTTGTTATTGAGAAATCCTATATGTTTTAGACTTTTCCATAATGTTTTTTATAGCAGTGTAGATAATGTTTGACGATTCGGATCTGATTGCCATGAGTGATTGTGATCTCACTCAACAGTTTAAGCAACTGGCAATACTGACATTTATGTCACAATTGACATATTCGTGACAGGTAAACCACACTAATTAATGATACAACATTACAGGGAGCATCTATGCAATGATTTATATTAATTATCTAACTGTTAATTGTCTAATTAGGTAAGTATCTAATGTTTGATCCAATTGTTATACCTACTAATAAATATTATATTTACTGATAAAACACTCAATAATATACAGTAGTGGACGCAGTATGAGTGCAATTCACAAAATTAAATGTCAATTGTTAAGTGCGTTTGAATTTAATTAAAAATGTAATAATGTGTTCACTTTAGAAATGTGGTATAGTACTACATGTAGGTATTCATCCAATGATTCCGGCGAAAACAAGTGCTCATGTACTTACCAAGCTGTTAAATTATTTTTCATATGTCTGCAAGAAATTAAACGCGAAATGGTCGCAAGCTACGGCCAGTGACAGCCAGTTAATCAGAGAACCTAAAGATAATAAAGAGGCGCCACGCTAGGGCTGTCATAACAAAGGGCGCGTATAGTGAGTGTTATGAAGCGATAACTAACTAGGTGGAACGCTGTCCGTCCGTCCATTTGTCAATCCGCAACCCTTAGAGCCACCCTTAATTACAGCCTTTCCGTCCTTGTTTACATTTTCCTCAAGTTAAGAGCTCGCTTTTTGCACACGTATCACACGGCCCACTTCAAACCCCACACGAATTAACCGACGCACTTATTACGTTGAAAGAACGATTCAACATAAATAAACGTTATTTGCATAAATCAGTACACAAGGAATATAAATCTTGGATATACACATAACGATTAAAAATAAAAAATGAAAAATGGTGTATGTTAAAATTTCGTATGAAATTATTTGCTTTTATGATTTTATTAGATCTTTAGTGCAGTATGTTACAGTAATGATTTACCACTTTGTATAGCTAGAGGGCCTATTCTTGAGAAGTTTCTGACATGAAGGTGAAGAAAAATTCAGAATAGTTAACTATCAAAAGAATAAGGTCGAGACTATAAGAAATACCTATGACAGAATGCGTGAATGTACTTATACAATATTCATATTAAAATATTAGGACAAAATACTGCAAAAAAATTGTCTCACTTTGATTGATTGATCATGGGTCAACTTTCCAGCGAACTCTAGGAGACCTTGTGGGTGAAACACCCAACAAAGATTTAAAATTGACCTTAAGATCTGTTTAATTCATAAGTATTGTCTAACGATTACAGTCGGAACCGCCGAGTAGGTATGTCTTAAAACTCACGTATCCTTAAACTGACCGTTCTAAGCATTACTCAAAGTTTTATATTGATTCTGAGATACATTCTCGGCAGAGTTATGAGTTCATCGATATAAAAAATATGAGCAGTGAAAGGTTCATATAAATATTAGTTACACGTACTCGTATGTTTGGTCGGCTCGCGAACACAACGCTCTTGTTTGTTCCGAGCACACTCTTCTCTGGCGTATATCGCTGCTCAGACTACGAGACGCTTTGTTATTTCATAGTATTATATAATATAACAAGTATCAAGACTACTTTTTCTGTGCTCGCGGATTATTCTGCCTGTAGTACGCTCAGTATCTACGTCTAATTATTTTCCTATTCGTTTGAGCTTTTATAAATAAGTTTACAAAAAACGCAATTCTAAATGGCTAGAACCGTTGATTTAGTTTAAATAAGGATGATAATGCCTACAAACAGTTATCCTGATTAATATATTCCAAGGGTTTATTAATAAACTTGCATGAATTCTAACGATGTATTCTGTTTTATTCATATACCTACATTAGTAGTAATTTGTGATGCGAAAAATGAGGTGCATCTGTATGAAACGCATCGCTGCTAATATTTTTTTTATAATTATAGACGTTGCATATTTTGAATTACACTAACGAAATATTTCAAAGTTAATTATAGATATGTACATAACCAGAAACATCAATAACTCTTTTTTTTCCAATTCAAATTCAAATATCATTTATTCAAAATTGGTTCATTACAACATTTTTTGTACGTCAAGATGAAACGACCACCGCTTCGGAAAATGCCTTTTAAATTACATTAAATCAAATTACATTACTTTTAAATTACATTATCTTGAGTTACAGTATTATACGTAGAATTATAGAGTTATAAATATGTAGAGAGCGTGTCTTCATGAATCATGTATGTTACTTAGACCTGTATTTGCGATCCGACCCGCCCCGCTCCGCTGTTTGTTCCGAAGTCGCTATCATATAGATATATTATAGCTCAAGAGATACAAGATTTTCAGTTTATTACGCAACACTAGGAGATGTGGTATAGAATTTCTAATCCACAGCATTATCAAGGTATTTTTATGTGTACACATTGCTTAATATTAGGTCCTGTGGTATACATTTTTAAAATGAAGCATTGTCAAAGTTAACAAATTTTACTAATTTATTATCCTGCCTGATTGAAATTATTTTAATAATTTAGTTTGAATACATGGAAAAAATTTAAAGATGAACAGCAGATTCATTTAGGGAATCAACTTTCCGTTTCGTTTGTGCTAAAATTGTATTTATTTAGACAGTATTCGTGTAAAATCATGGTATATTTTTATATTGCCAAGTCTCTTTCAAAATGAAACGGTTTCTCTTGTCTCATAAGATAACTCTTAATAATAAAACTATTAAGGGCATATTTAATCACTATGATGCCTGGCAATTATTACAATTTTTAGAAACATAAAGAAAAATTATACCTGCGTACTAAAGACTCGAACCCCATACCTCGGATTAGGATATTGAAACAAACGAACAAGGTTATTAACGCTATATTATTTTTGTACTGCAACAAGCATGTTAACGATGAGCATCAGCAGATAACAATGTTCTTATTGTTGCTATAAAATAACCTTTGCGCTATTTAGTTGAAATCGCACTTATAAAGCGTTATTAAAAAGCCGCATCAAATGTAGTTTTATGTCCGCATATTAATACATAGCCGTGGAGAAATTTCGTGAAATGAAAGCATTTTCGCGAACGACTGACTCCGCCGGCTGCGACCGCACGGGAGTGCAGTAATATGACACAATCCCAGCATTACCGCCATTGTGTGCGGAACTTTTCGACTGCCAGCGAAGCGAGCACGATAGGGCGGTGTGCAACTAATTACACGAATTAAAAAGTAACTCACGGCGCTTGCGATTCGCACATTTCGTCTCTGTTTCCGTTGCATCAGTTGCTTGTGTTTAAACGTAACATCACGCCTCTATGTCCTCAAAGAGGTAGGCTGGGACTGTAGTACACTCCCACGTTTCACCACTTACATAATTATGTATGTCCCCGCATGGAATAGTGGATGGGCCTATTAAGTTGCTGTTACCTTTCGTGAACCCGTAATTAGTGCTAATGTCTACGCAAATTTATATCTGTCTCCTGATCGCGTTATTATAAGTCCTATCTAGGCTCAGCTAAATGCGAACCTGTGCACTACGATCCCCCATCCGCATGCCCGGCGTGGGGGTTATGGGTGATGACCTGCTATCCTGCTGGACATATAGTAGTGGATTAAGACGGCCTGATAATAATGATCCATTACCGACATTGCCGCCATGTACTCAATAAGTGTCGACTTCAGTATTTAGAATAACATCAAGGCGTGCGAATTAAAAAATCTATGTAACGCAAACATTTGTTTTATTCTCAATGACTAATTCCCATGACAGTGGTACGAACGTTGCACAACCTACCTGATGCTAAATAATTTTAATAAAAGCTATGGGACATAAAAGGTATGGTATGAGATACATATGTATAAGCAAAAGGTATAAATATAAGAAATTATTCTAAATTTTTTCGACATAAATATGTTGTGTATGTAAAGCATTTAAAATGTAAATGAATATGTCACAATGTATGTCAAAATGTGATTTTTGATGTGTAAAAGATTCTCTGAATGATGCCAAGTTGAACGTTTGACACGAGACTGGATACAGGTGTCTGAGGCCCGCACTATTATTTGTGTTTCAGGTGATCTGTATGCCTATGTATAAATATTTTAATATTTAAAATGACTATTAACATAGTATAAAACGTTTTAGAAAAATCTCTAAAGAATTGCCCAGAAATGCCTTCCAAGGTCGCGTAGTGTAACAGCAATCTTCTACATATCCCAAAACCATTTATAATCATCTGTTAATTATATAATTAAATTCTAGCAGAAATAATCGTCACCGCTACACCCGAACACGTAAATTATGTACTCAACATTGTCCCAACCTTCAGCCGCGAAATATAAGCATTTCTTTTAAACAAAATAAAGCTCGGGCGAAATGAATCCCCGTATGACACGAGCGGACTGCGACGCGATGAAAAGGCACAATTTGGGGGAATGCGATGCCGAGATACGTTATCTTTTGTGCCCGCGGCTTTTGGGTAAATGGCGGTGAAGGGAGTGGGGGCGGGCGAGCTGGGACAACTCGGACTCGTGGAAGTTTGCATACAGTTTTATATGCGGAAATACGCGATGCTTTGCAAACACATACTCATTCACGTTCTGTTGTAAATGTAAAAGCGGGCCGGATGTATACATTACGTATTAGTACATTTATTTATATGGTATTTTTGTCGTTAATACATTTTATAAATATGTAATTAGTGATAAAAAGCATCAAATATTACTAAGTCTGCGTATTCTAAATAAATACAATTCGTTTATAGAACAAGTAAATATATACATAATATCATGCTTTAACGCTGAAATATTGAAATAAATAAAAGAAGATGAGCATAAAGTATAACTGTCTCAGAGTATTATTTTTGCTTCTAGGAAAACCTTTGTCGATTTGTCCGTATTGACTGCGTTTTAGAAATTCTTTTAAGATGTTCACACCAAACGAAATATAAATCAGCGCAAATACCGACGTCTTTCTTTAATCACCTAATTTTGTACCTGCTTGTGGTGCCGGAAGCACTTGAGCATTTCCTCGTTCCGCGGGAAGTCTATTTAAAATATCTTTAACCCTTTTGGAAGTTTCAACGAAGTTTGTCAACTGTCAGTCGATTATAACAACCCAAGTGGAAAATTGACGTGTCTTCTGAAACACATATAAAATCAACTAGATTTTCTTCTTTACTATTGTTGATATATTTACTGTCTCGTATAGTATTTTTTGACACATTCCTTTTGGAACAATTCGCATCGAGTATTCTTTAATAAACCAAATATTTTTTCTGCAGTTGAGTCTGTAAATGGTTCTCATCGTATATGTCATTGACCTCTCACAATTTATATTAAAAATATAAGAACTTATATTACCGTATATGTGTTCGTATATACCGATAAAATTATCAGCAAAGTTATTTTGTATTATTCAATAATCGTCCAATAACGGGAAAGAAGGTCGTAGCCCCTAGGGCTCGGAAAATCTTATTGCTATTAAAGACAACTACGCCAAGCCTGGTAGCGGTTCTTGGAGCCCATAACCTTACGTCTTTGTTCCATGTTCGATGAAAGCAGTATTTTATATCAATATATTGTTGGCCTCGTTGGTCGTGTTGGTTGCAAGCGCGACTGCCAATCGGGAGGTCCTGGGTGCAAATCCCGGGTCAGGTATTGTCAGATTTTTCTAATTTAGATTTTCTAGTAGTGGCTCGGAATCTGACAGTGTGCCCAGTGTATAGTAATAGGTTCACCATCTAATTCCATAGTGGGACGTAAACGTAACTGGTCGACGTGAGAATTTACTACATTCCCCTGCCTACCTCTTCAGGCATTACAGACGTAAAGTTTAGAAGTTACATTTCAATGTGATCGGTAAATGGAATTTGCGATTTACGGTAACAAACATACATTGTTTCATTTTTATGTAGGTAAACATATTAAACTAACATTATATTAAACAATGAAACGTGACTTCTGAAACTGTCATAATTTTATTAGCCTCTGATTTACATCGCTGGTAAAGCCGCCCCTATGCACCGTTCGCGATCACTCGGTTTGACTATACATATATATTCCATACTGTTCCCGGAAAAGCGTCATTAACTTATGAGTCAATCATTACGAAAGCACCCATGAATGATTTGTGTATGCATACTATGAGGCAATATTGTATTACAGCCTGATTGCTGTATCAAATGCACTTTAATTTATTGGCAAAATAGCAAAGTAGACAGCAGCGACTAATTACAACGCATAGTAATTAACACCTATAGCAAATACCGCCCATAGACGTCTGCAAATGATATTAAATGAGACTCTTAGTGTCAGTTAGTCTAATTAGTATAAGTTGCTAATAACATTAAGGTTGCAAATTGTCGACAGCAACACAGGAATAGATACACATATACACATAAGACGTTAAAAATATTTACAAAGAATGGTAATGCTGTAAATAATTCTAAGCAATACAATTTTAACCTATGGCGTGGTGCCGTCTGCCCGCTTGTGAAGTGATTATATTATTTAAAAAAAAATTATATGTTGCAATTCGTGATGCCGTTGTCCCTAATTATTATTATTCTATGACTCCAGTAGTACTTGTAGCTTTATAATAGTGCTGGAGAAAACAGTGAAATGTGTGTGGCCAACTGAGAATATTTAACTGACGTATCTTTAGTGTATAAACGTTGTAGACGAAATTGGCCCCATCTCTTGTTATCTGTGCGGGCGCACACGTGAATTATTCAGAAACGGACGCATTTTTTTTACAACTCGGCATAATTTTACGCGCCCTCCACTGCTATAAAAACGGCTGAATTAATTATTCTTTCTGCCCCGTGTGTACCCGGGCAATTTTAAAGTGGAATGATTTTATCCGGCTCCGAAGTAATTAGAAGTTGAACGCAACCCTTTTATCGTGCACCTATTTCAGTGTTTATCATGAAAATTCGCAAATACTTCACATGATTATCGTGTTTTACAAGTCGGTCGCTTTCACCGCCTGACGCACTTGTGTGTCTGAATTATTTGTACACAGCATTAAAATTGAACAACAATAGATAAATGTACCGTAGCACATCGGCTTAAATATTAATCAAAATAAATTTATAAAGTTTCCAAGGAATCTACACAATCGTCTCGGAACTTTGCCGCTTGATTCCGAACAGCTCGAGGACTTAAAGTTAAAATCACATCGAGGAACTATGAAAGCACAATTCCTTATTATAGAAAATTGAATCCTTTATGGAAAGTTTGCGAGCACTTTTACACGAGTGGGAACTCTCTTCATTAGATTGAATTTTTGTATGAACAGTGAACATTGTTTCTCGTCTCCTTTAAATTGTTAAGAAAAGGTCGAATTTTCGTTATAAATCAGTCTATCTTCCATCAGCCATTAGTTATTTACTTCTAGACTTTTCTACTTAACAGCACTCCGATTATTACTACAATAGTATCCTTCCAAATCATTTGATCTCCCATCATGTCTGTAGCTGATTATTTTGAGTGGATATGTGTGTTTTGTGTGTAAATATGTGTTAATATCAATATATTTTACTATCGAGACATAATCAATAACTGCAAAGCCAGATAAGGACTGATAGAGGAACCATTGGCATAATGATTTAAAAACGAAACTATTCTTGCCAATGTTACACATAAAAATACTACACTATAAAAGCGACAGATATCTACATAGTCATATACATAGATACACAAACTTGCGTCATTACAGTCGTAAATGTTGTAGGTGTTTGTGTCAAAACCATAAAGCTGTAACCTTCCCCAATATAGTCAAACAACTGTAGTTTAAAAGAAATTACTTTTGATCGCTCTCGTTTATTTTGAAACTTTAGCTAGGTATTCTGAGAGATTGTTGCAGGATGAATTCTATTTGCAACTTACCTCGAAATCTCATTGATTTCAAATAAACAGTGAGTACTTATAAGAAACTTTTCAGTTGAATATTTTGTATTGGGTTAAACATTATCCACGGTGATTGCAACTATGTATTTTCCCGATGTTTACCAAAACTATGTTACATTGTATGATTTGCTATGGAGATTGGATCTTAATTATTTAATAATTAAACAATTTTGACGTAAACGCAACTTGCATGTGTTCTACACTCCTCTGCCTATCTCTTCGGGGATAACAGGCGTGATATTACAGTACGTTATATCCGAAGTCAAGGATATTAATTAAACAAACCCTGTTTGCAGCCAGTGAAATTGGAAATCTACAAAGTATTACTACAGATTAAACACGGTTTACAAATAAAATGACTTAAATATGTATATCAGACATCTTTAAGTAATATTTTTAATTGAACTGGCCTTTTCTAAAAGCCATCTCGATAGCAAATCGAGCTGTCATAAAATGCAGAATATAACATTCGTCGTCACGCAAGCTGTGTACATATATGTTTTTTTGCTGAAACGTTAGCAAAAGATAAAGATTCGCGCATTAATCTCTCGGTACACAACAAGTTTTTTGCTAACCCTCTGACACAGATACTGATGACAGTTTCCCCGCGCGCCGCTACAAAAACGACGTTCGTCTGTGAGGGCATGAGCGCGGGACGCAGTTTTTGTAAGGAGACAAATGGCGTGGCTCGCGGTAAATAATTACAACGTTAATCGACCAAGCTCGAGCTCCGAGCCCCAAGCCCCGTTCCCCTCATACCCGACTCGGGACCGAGCTCCGGCGTTCGCCAGTCAATCCTCGTTACCATACTTCGCGACGCCAGTTTTTGCCGACATCTCCTGAATTAGGTGGAGACAAGGGAATTATTATCGTGTACCCTGACTGCTGTTTCGTGACAAGTTCGCGATGTAAATTAGCGAACTCGTATTTACATTTTGCTTGCGCATAGTAACAACAATTTTATATAGTATTTATAGGCTTACAGTTCAAAACAACGAAGGAACTTTTCAGAGAATGACAAGTACAGAAATGTACCTACTTCATAAGCTAACATCATGCCTGTAATCCCCGAAGAAGTAGGCAACGTGACTACATGTACTAGACTTAGTACATTCCTACGTTTCAACAGTTAGGTTTACGTCTCAACATGGAGTAGGAAGCGAAGTTATTGCCATATACCGGACACAAATGAAGACTCCGAGCCAATATTAGAAATTATACTTTTGAATGTTCAGAATCTTCAGTGTGGCCGTATGCGAGCATGCGTGCGTGCGTGCGTGCGTGCGTGCGTGCGTGCGTGTGCGTGTGTTAGGTACCCCATACCATCGAAGAAAGCGTTCACCGAAGACCACTAAGATTTCACTGCTTTGTTTTATTGTAGGTAATTTCCCGTTTAACTGTTTGCAATTATAGAGGCTTTCAAAGTAATTTTATACATTCTACTCCGACTACCTCTTCAGTGGTTGCAAACCTGATATTGTGTTAACATTTTTAAGAGCTTTTAAAATGCTCTTAAAAAAAAGATATTTTAAAATGCTCTTTATATTCTATTGTGTTCTACATTCCTCTGCCTACCTCTTCGTGGATTACAGGCGTGATGTTACTTTTTTTACTCTTCATATTCATGGAAATCTGAAACTTTACATGAAAACAGAAGGAACATCAACACAAACATATAACAAACATGATTCTAAGAAAGTTTCGCATATTTTTATCACCACGTTGTATATTGACCTGGTGATATATTGGAACGTTGCCAAAGCCGAGGGCTTTCAGGCAATGTTTCCAAAAATACGAGTACATGTACACACATACAGACCTACTATAAAATATATACATTATAGATGAACCTTTAAGCCCTTACTTCTAACACTGCGACCAGCTGTCTCTGAACCAACACCATGAACATGAATACTTATTGTATAGGGTAAAACCGGGATAGATGCCCCATTTTTTGAAACAGCCACCTAATTAGATAAAATATACATTTTATAGGAATAATTTTTATTTATTTAGCTAGATCAAACCTTTGTGATGAATTACTTTTATTTTATTTTAATAAATCAAATACAGATTTTGCAAAAAATAGCTTTTCGTGAACCA
>DWDW01000426.1:0-15029 GCA_018245635.1 Mimoniades versicolor eupheme | reverse complement strand
TACCGGGCACTTATCCAGACTCCGAACCACTACTAGAAAATCTAAATTAGAAAATTTAGTAGTGCCCGACCCGGGCATGTCATATGCCATGTGTTGAATAAATTCAGGCACTCAAATTAAAATTTATACATAAAATATGCACCAGTAGATAGTTCTAATCTATACATATATTAATACTTGAAGCATCCACTTTTAGGTACATTTTTACTAACGCTGCGCGAACGGAAGTGCATGAAACCTGGCGCATTATAAAGTTCAAGGTTGTGATCGCTCGCAAAAGAGAAGGCTGAACCCCGCTCGAACCACACGCAGGTCCCCAGGCGGAGTATCCCTGTAGTGTGGGACGAGGCAATGGAGCCTCTCCCAAGAGAAGGGCCCGCAGGGGCGCCGCAGTACGCTGCGCTAGGAGGGCACCGGTGCGTTCCGCAGCAGATCCCGGAGTGCTCCTATTAGCGCTGAAGAAGGCCACCGAGGGGATTTCAGTGCGGTAAAAGTCCCACATAACCCGGTAATTCTGCCAGGGTACCGGGTACCTTTTGAAGGTTTTTCCCCCGTAAACAAAAAAAGGCTGCAGTTCGACACAGTCGAACATAAGACATTTTAGCAATATTATAGATAATGCTTCAATATTTATGTTAACATATATATAGACGACAAATTGATCATTTATTATAATAAACAAATCAATATAAAAAACAGAAACTTATAAAATAAAATTCCTCTAAAATGACCTTGTTAGGCATGGTTCTCAAAACACTAGCAGCATTACTTCGCTGAATTAAAAGGCTAAGCCTCTAAGCGAGATAATTGCCAGCTCTTTGGTCCCCAGAGACATGGACAAGCTTGGTCGACATTTCTGATATAAACTGTTCCGTATCAGAACACCACGGGTCCATTGTTTCCACAGCTAGCGCCGCAAATATGTAATCTTCCATCAGATTACTATATGTGGACGCGGTCAGCGGCGGCTCCAGCATACGTGGTCGTATTGCTGACGTGCGACGGAGCCAACGTAATACAAATTATTTACGTTAAGGTAGGTGTAATACGCCTGCGAAAGCAATACATGGGTGATCGGGCGCGAGCGGCGGCGCACAGTGGGTTAATGTGATGCGCGCTCGGCTCGCTCCACATGCGCCGCGCCGGCCGCCGGTGAAAGTCGCAACAGTTCTCGCACTGCATGAGGCGGGCGCCATGCCCCTCACTCGCATGGCCGCCGCTTTGTCCAGTGCAATTCAGACTGTCCGCACTCCTGCTACACTAGATTTGATTGAGGCGATTCAACTTCGTTAATCAAATGGCGAAAACTTATCGTTTCATTATTTATTTACCTTTTCAGAGACTTCTTGCCGTTCTGGCATAGCGACGAGGCCCATCCGGTGCAGGACGTGACGTTCAAATATTGGTGTTAACATTATAACGGGCTCCAGCCCTCTTGAAATGCGACCACGTCAATGTTAGAAAAACATAATTAAATTTAAGTTGGCATGGTTCGTGACGGGTGTGCTTTTGAGACATTCAGGGCCTTTATTCGCTATCACACATGAGATTCCGTGATAAACATTAATGACGTCATAAGTTGCTTAAACTTAACGCAGTTTGTAATGTGACAACGTGTGGAATTGAAAAATTATATTCTGTATGCCGCACGTTAGGTAGTCTGCGCACAGTTTTTCATTCCACAAGATTCGTTCAGAAATCTTACATCGAAAATTATCTGGTTTTCGTTTATTTTTAATTATTTATTTCCTAATTCGTAAGCTCATTTATATAAAATACAGTATTGTTAAATGTTATGTCAAAATGTTTCATTCATATTTCAAAAATAATTGTATTGGGTTGTCTGAAAAGTTCACACCGTTTTTCGGTAGGAAGAAGGTAATGCTCTGTATCTGGTGGGATTGGAAAGGAGTCCTAAATCATGAGCTTTTACCAAATAATGAAACATTAGATTCGGCAATGAATTGCTCTCAATTAGCTAAATTGAAGACATCAATTTTACAAAAGCGGCCAGAAATTGCGAATCGAAAGTGCGTCGTGTTTCATCAGGACAATGCGCGACTTGTGTCTTCGACTTGTGTCTGTGTTTGGTTGGGATGTTTTACCTCATCCACCCTGTTCGCCAGATTTTGCACCTTCGGATTTCAACCTTTTCCGATCATTACAAAACTCCCTTAATGGAAAAAATTTCAACTCTTTGGTTGAGATAAAAACTAGTGACAGACGGAAAGTTCGGTTTTGGCTTTGGCTGAAAAACCAGTTTTGTACAGTAATAAAAAACCCATTTAGACAATTTTTTTGCCGATAAACCTGAGAGGTTCTGGAAGGACGGAATTCTCAAGCTGCATGAAAGATGGAGCAAGGTAAGATAGGAACAGATTGATAGAGTACGTTGTAAGATCGGTCTATTTTTCGGTTAGTTGAAGAAGGTTCAGCAAATATTTTTTCCTCGTTTTCCATATAAGATTTTAAATTAAAGTTTGTCTTGCGTTGTTAAGGAATTTTTTTTCTATCAGGCAGTATTTTTCAGGCAGCAGTTTCTTTTACTTACGCGGTGGCCAAGTTATACGATTGTGATAGTTTGATAGTGAAATTAACAGGTAAAGAGGGGGATACCGGGGTAAGAACTAGGCATGAGTTCGATATATCAAACCGTAACTAATATCGGATATGACTTACATATCATATCATATCGATATATCATAACTGCACAACCGTTATCGTTATATCGACTCAAACCGTAACTACCGTAGCGTGCGAATAGTTTTGAATATCAAAACGCAAATAGCTACAACCGTACAAACTAACGAACTAACTAACGAACGCAAACTTTAGAAACGGTATGAAACATTCAAATTCATTCGTCTCATCTCTTTCTAACTACATATGCTTTTACTGGAATAAGAGGGATGATGAGAATATATCGAACTTGCCATATTTGGATGGTTAATGGTGTGTGTAATAAAGTATCTAACGATGCTGGCAATAAGATTTGCTTTCTATTGTACACTTACAAAAACGTTTCAAAACCTTATGATCTAGCTAGTTTCGGGCATTTTTGTCGATATAGTCAGTCACATTCTGTACAAAATAGAACAACAAAGCATACAAATAGGGTTGAATTTTACTTGTTGCAAAATTAATACATATTATGAAAGGGCCGTAATAATAATTGATGTTGCTTCGCGCTTTGAGTTTTTTTTGATTTGTATATTTTGTTATAGATTTCAAGTGCATTTGACCTTGATGACACGTGGTATTCGAAAAAAGGCTTGCATATTTGTTTAGTGTATTTATGTATTTAGTATATAGTTTTAAAGTTAATTTAATCTAAAAGTTAACTATAAAACTTAAAATGGGTACCTAGATACAAACTATGTAATAATTTTTTTGATCGTGACGCGAAAAAGAAGTGAGATATGGACTCATTTTGTTGATTGGACAATGGTATTTTTGTGGCTATTTGTAACAGTGTAACTAATGTAACAAAAAAATTCTTAAAAATCTACAACCGGATATTGAATTCTTATTTCTCTTGAATTCTCATTTGAGGAGATCATATCTTTCTATTTATTTAGCGAAAAAAAAATTATTATTTATGACTAATCTGACAATATAGCAAATTCTGCTCAAAGTATGTCTAAAACAAACGAATACAGCGGATTTGTGGGTTGCTTTTATCAACTCCGGGGTCGTCGAAAGTCAGTATTATTAAAAACTTTTCTAACGTAAAAACGCAACATCACGCCTATAATCCCCAAAGAGGTAGAGGCAGAGGAATGTAAAACACTCCCACGTTTCACCAGTTACGTTTACGTCCCACTATGGAATAGGTAGTGATCCTATTGCCATACACTGGGCATATCCAGACTCCGAGCCACTACTAGAAAATCTAAATTAGAAAAATTTAGTAGTGCCTGACCCGGGAATCGAACTCAGGACCTCCCGATCGGCAGTCGCTCTTGCAACCAACACTACCAAAGAAGCAGTCGTTTCTGACACCAAAAACGTTTCTTATAGTCCTAAGCCTAGTAAAGCATGAAGGAAAATCGCCTTAGTTACAGATAGCTCACTGATAAATAACTATAAATGTCTAAGTGTGTAAGTATCTAAATAGTTTTAATAAATAACTTTTACAGTGTAAGTTACGTTCGTCGTTATCGTGCTTTCGTCGTTAGTTTTCTCATTTAGATATCATTAAACTGTATGTCTGATATCGATATCTGAAAACCGTTTTTGGTATCGATATGTAAACTTAATATCGGGTACATACATATCGGTTTGCGGCAAAAATAGATATCGCCCAACGTTATGTTAAAGTAAATGTTAATGTTTTATTATAGAGGACGGCGCGAACGCAGTCCTCACTATCAAAAATTACGCGTCCGAGTTATCCACATTAGGGATAATCGCAGGGGTCAACCCATTCGGAGTGCAATGAATGGACCTCGCCCTGAGGGAACCGCCTTCATGATCACGGTATCCCTTACGCCAGGTAAGTATGCTCTTCTCTGGCAAGCTCGGGGTATTTATAGTGCTCGGTAAAAAATCTTAACACCGTGATTCAGAGTTTAAACATTAAGTGACATCTAGTGGGAAACTTGAACATTAATTTTTCTTACTCAAATTTTGTTATATACAATAGTACTTATGGAACATAGCGCCCTCTACCTTACACATTGTTACACTTTTTTCTTTATTATTATTTTTATCTTTGTTATTATTAGGTAAAATTGATATAATAATAACAGCGAATATTTATTATTACTATACCATATGCATCTTCAAACTACAAATTTTCTTTAATCTGCGCCAAGTGACACGGTAACTGTATCTATATCTACACGAACTCAACAAACTCTGAAACATTGACATCAAAATAAATGTAGCCTGTACTTGTACCTGTAGTTTTTGTCAATGACAAACTTCGGAGAAGACAGCCCGTTAGCCGTTGAAGTTCTCATTTCAAAATTGTAAAACTTATCTGAAACTATAATCAATTTCTCTGGAGGAGAACACTATGGATATAAATGAAGACTCCTATTTAAGTGATGAAGAAGTGTTTATTGGCAAATTAACACTTAAGGAAGTCAAAAAGCATATTCTAATGGACCTTCATCAAAAGAACTTAACGTAAGTCTAAATTTAAGACGAATTAGAAGTACAATACAATTTGTAATAAATAATAATTGTTTTTTTATTACTTTAGCAGACATGCGACTGGCGATAAAGAAGTTTATAACGCTGATAGTCCTAAAATAATACAAACTAGTTCCCAACCAAATATACTATCCACAAAAGAAACACAAGATCAGAGATCAGATTTAGAACATTTGAAATCAAGTTCATATCCACTTATTAATAGACAATGTGATAAACTCACTGAGCCTATAATAGACCTGCAAACTGAAGATAGTTTTATCAAAATAGAAAGAAATGTGAATGACCACAGTATGACTCCTAGTAAGAATAACTTAGATAATACTTTAGACCTCATAGACTTTATATTAAATCATGCTCCATCCAATACTGAAGTCAATAAGAAATGGGTCGCTGATGAAGTTAAGTTAGTTGATCATCAATTTGCTTGTGATAGGAATGTTCCTAGAGATGAAATTGTATCTCAGTCATTTGGTGTTGAAAAAATACATGAGAACCAAGAAAAACATTTTATATCAAGCTCATCTACACCAGCATATAAAACGGACGAGCAAGGACAATTCCACACTTCATTGTCTAGCAGTATGGATGTTAATGCTGCAAGTACTTTTAATACACCAATATCTAATAAAGAAAAAGCTTTACATGAAAATGAGTTTAAAAAAGTCATATCGAGATCACAAACTCGTGAGTATATAAAGGATGAACAAGTACAAAGCATATGTACATCACCTAGTAATATAACAGTTAATGCTGCAGTGATCATTAACTCACCAATGCCTATTGAAGATAGAGCTATATGTGAGAACCAAGTAAAAAAAATCTCACCCACTCCTAAGTGTATAAAGGATGAACCAGTAAAAAACAACCCTACATTGTCTATTAACATGAAAGTTACTGCTAAAACCACCCTTAATACACCAATGTCTAATAAGAGAAAAGCTTCCACTTCTGAGTTTATAAATAGTGAGGAAGTACAAAACATTTCTGCACCATTTAGTAATATAAAAGTTAATGCTGCCTCCACTTTTAACACACCAATACCTAATAAAGGAAAAATTTTAAATGTGTTTAAAACCCCAAACATTCCACCGTCAAGTAGAAAAGAGACTTGTTTAAAGAAAACTCCAAATAGATCTAAAGCATATGAGCATATATGTAGTCCTATTGCATCTTATATAAAAAGAAGTCCTCAAGTTCCGCTGGTCAAAGATGTCTATCCTAAGAAACCTTTGCCGAACACATTGATTCCAAGGCTAATTAAAAATGATTCAGAAAATAAAATGAGCAATAAAGAAAATGTAGTGTTGCCGCCACTTGCATATAAAAGTGCGAAGAAAACAACAGTAGTAAGTGTTTTTGATATATGTATAAGAGTCTTCATCATAATCATCATCAGCCTATTCCCATCTACTACTTGACAAGAGGCCTTTCCAATAAAACACCACTGAGCTTGATCTTCAGCTTTTTGCATCTGACCACAGCCAGCCACTTAGCATATATTGTCACTCCACCCAGCCGCAGGGTCTCCTATGCTATGTTTGCCAAGATTAGTTTATATTATAAGAGTCTAAATAGTATTAAATATGAATGTTGACTTTGATACGGAATGATTACAGAAGTTCAGTTTCACATTTACATTTAAATGTCTAAATGTACTGCCTATTCTCAATTTATACTGGTGCATTTGTTTCTTATATGTATTGTTTTAAATCATCAACTGCCAAATATCATTATCATCATCATCAGCCTGTTTCCGCCCACTGCTGGAGATAGGCCTCTCCAATGGCACACCACTGAGCTCGATCTTCAGCTCTTTGCTTCCAACCACGGCCAAATATAAAATATAAATGCCAATCCATATAAAATCCTTAAAAAAATATTAAAAAAAAATGCAACACTTGCAATGGTATTTAACTCATCTCTCATTAAAATAAGCCTTTTTTCATGCATTCATCTAGTTGCATCATCTTACTGGTTCTGATATTTTGTGTCATTAATGATGGGAACATCTTCTAAGAGAGTATTAATAGTGGTTTTTATACTGTTTCAGATAAACACGTGCACAGAGAAATGTTCCCAAAATACCTGGTCAAAGAAATTGACATCTTCGTTGCAAAAGCCTGTTGTTCTAAAACATGATTACAGAGAAACTAAAATAAGACCTTTAGCATCACAACAGGACAGTTTTGCCAACCTCAGTTTACACCAGGCAGATGTTTCTGTTTGCACACAAAAATATGCATTTAACAAGCCATAATACATAATATGTTATCTGACATTCGTTATTTCTTTTAATTATGGTAAGATTTTTAAGACTCAATTTCTGGTAATTCTCTATGTTGTGACAAATAAAATAACATGATTAATAATCATTTTTTATTTATATAACATATTTGTATACACTTCTGTAAGATATTTAAGTGAGAAACTCTTTAGGCTTACAATCCTACAAAAATATTAAAATCACACAAGAACATCTTACTTCTATATTCCATTCTTAGAATAAACAATTATGAAGTACTTAAATTGCTAAACTCTAAATTTTAAAAAATTTAGGAAAGTTGAAAAAAATGCTTTTCTTTGTCTACTGTAATAAAACTACTTTGTGTCCACAAATTATTATCACTCTTCTTGTTACAGTGTTTGTTAAAGAAATGACACTAAGTATATATTAGAAATGATGTTGATAGTAAAACAATAAATGCCACATATGAAATAAACATATAAACAAATATTTCATTTGCAGTGTGAATGTCACACTGATGAGGTGAAAATAAATGGACTAATAAAGAAAAGCATGAACATTTAGTTTTCTATACAATATCAAACCAGCAGCTTTTAGGTATGATTTGCAATTGATTCTGCAAAAACGGTTCTAGTTCGCTGAAAATTAAAGTATCGAGGGATTTCTGATAAAAATATTAGGTTAAAATAAACATGGTTAAATAATTAACTAAGTATTTACGTAATGTTCTTACTTATTCACCAACAGGCGACATTAGACTGGTAGAAATAGATGCAGGTTGGCCAAAAATATTTGCAGTTTGAAAACACTATATTATTATGTATCGATTTTAAAGTAGAATATTATATTAGTATATATTTATAACGGAGATGAAAATATAGGGCTTCTCAAAACTACCCATAAACTAGCTTTGTACATACATAATGCAAGATTTTTTATCCTACAAACATTATAGGTGGCTTTTTTCGTGTAAATCAAAGTTGGCCGCTTTGGCCAGCTGCGTCGGTTCTTTAAAACCATAAGTATAAATGCGGCTTAATTATTTTTATCAAGGACATTTGTTTCGTAACATAGAATAGAGGAAAAATAGCACCATAAGAACAACGTTTATATATTATAAAAGGTACAAATACGGTTGGCCTTGAGCCTTGGCGTGTGTATCATCAGACTGCTGAGTTCAAATGCGCGCCAAAATCGATTTCAAATTTTGCAACCCAACGGCGACGTGAAATTCGACGACTAACTAATCATCCCAGTTCAAAACGTTATTATAGATCTCAAAAGAAATGCTGATATTTTATATAGTATAATAAATTATAAGGTAACATCGTAAGCATAACATTCACGCTTGTAATCTCCGAAGAGGTAGACACATGAGTAATACACTCCCACGTTACGCCAGTTACGTCTGTCCCTTTATGGAATAGAGGGTGAGCCTATTGCCATACACAGTGTTACAAATCTAATGAGCCACCGCTAAGAATTTCAAGTTGAAAACCCAATAGTACCCAATAGGACCTAGGACATCTAAATCAATAGTCGCGCTTGCAACCACCCACCCAATGATGCAGTCAATACAAGTTACATGCGTAAATACAATAAAATATTAGCACTAAAAACCTTATACTCGGTATAAGAATTATGCCATCGTTCATTACGCAACGGAATAAATACAGCCATTTGTAATAATAAATGAGATAGAAATATGCTCATATTTAAATTAATATTAGATATTATTATTATGGTCAATTACATATAGAAATTAATATTTGAAACAAAAGAAATCAAAATCTTTAAGTAAATAATGGCGAGGCACACTGAACATCACAAAATAATCAGTATATTAATATATTAGTAGTAACAAAGAATAGGACTATAGTAACACGGGAATACTAAAGGAACTATGAAGACAAGTATTATTGCATAGAAAAATATACTCTTTTTTCATCTTGTAAGAAATATTCGAGATTATAATGAATTATCAAAACATATGCATATTTATTCGTTTGGATTATATATAGGTACAAAGTATTTTACAAGTCTTATTTGATAAACAATTAGTCTTCAAATTTACGTAGACATAATTATTGGCAGCAAATCAATTTGAACATAAAAATGTTACAAGTTGCAGGCAAGCTTGTCTTCGATACCTACATACAATATTGTCATGTCATGCTTATTTCCCATAGGAGTAGGCAGAGTCCAAGGATCTGTACTTGCTACTATCTTAAGAAAATGCGTTTGCTCTTTTAGTTTTTAATAGTTTTTGTACATGCTAAACTATTAATAATACGTTTAACTTGGCCTACTTTCGAACCGTCTCCGATTTGATTGAAATACCTACGCCAAAGTCTGCTTCTTCTGTACTGTCTTACATTGTCACTTTGTAATATCACAATTTTCAATAACTGTATAAATAATTTCAAATAAGATTGTGATGTATAACAAAAAACAAATTTTATTTTGTTATAATTTATTACATTAATATTCATTTAAATTGTTCTTACATTTTTTTTACTTTTTTCATTGGTGTCAAATATAAAAATGACCTATTTGGATCGCGCACCTGGACTATCAAATTCCAAAAAAAAAGTAGGGCACTTTATAACAATAATCATAATAGGCCACATATAATGCACAGATGTATAATTAACATATTATTAATATAGAACTACTAAATAAAGCTGTGTTATCAGATGATTAACAACTCGAGGAAGGTTCTCGTTATTTTTAAAGCATGTACTTGCGAATGATTCGCCTGACAGAATAGGAATACAAAAATAGGTACTTTTATGAACAAACACCTGAAATCATTATTATTAAAGCAACTTTAAAATACTGCTACGCGTTAAAATGCTTTTCTAAATAGAGACAATTATAGGCACATAACTTCAGTAACGCCACGTCAATTTTATTAAAATATTAGTAATTTCTGTTAGTAATATAGGCTATATGTTCATAGGTTCAAACATCCTAGAACCATGGTTAAAAATATTGTGTATAAAAAGCGTCAAATTCTTCTGTCAAGTTATTCAGTTGGTTTTTCCACTAAAATAAATTGTCTCTGATAATATTAGTCGCCGTATTGGTTTATTAAATAAGACTGTAAATGTAGTACCTGCACAATTGCCTTTAATCAGATCGCTATTCGTAATTTCAAGTTAATTTTTACTTTACGTATTAATTAAAGTACATAAATATAATTTAAATTATATTCTATTCATCATAATAACATAACATCAATACAAAAAACCTAAAAACAAATTTAAGAAAAACTGCATTGTTACACAAAATCAGCATCAAATGCTCGTCAAAAGATCGTTAATGATATCATAAGAAATATTAATTCAGATACCTGACTAGGCCTGAATATAATGTATAATTATAATAAGAAATCTTGGCAAAGTAACAGCAATAATGTGAATGCCAACAAACAAGATAGTATCAAAAAGTATATAAGATATAAAAGTAAAATGACAAAAAAATTCTTAATCTAGATAAGCAAAGATTCAGTTTGCACAGGCAGTCATATCCAGCTTAGAGGACTTTAAACCTATTGACATTGGGATATTTTTAGAAATTATATATATGAACTTCACAACACAATATTACACATAGAAAATTTCAAATTATCTAAATAATAAATGCTACAATTGTTAGAGTATTACATATATATGTATGTATGTACGTATGAATGTGTGTATGAATAAACGTACTAAACAATAAAGAACAAAATACTGTTTTGTCTTCAATTTTTCAAACGATTTTCAATGTCTCATAATTTATATTCAAGAAATTTAAATAGAAAAAAAGGGCAATTTTAAAGTGCATGTTCTATACATATATCAAAACAAGTTACTGTATGTTTGTATGTATACGTTTGAACAATATAACATATATGACATGATCATCATTTCAATAATGTGTTAAAATAAAATCAATTAACTTAAATGGGGAAAAATGTGGTGATAAATTATCTTAGATAAAACCAATATAGGATTTGCTTTGTGTAAAAATACAATATAGAATTAACTCTTATGTTTCAGTTGGATATACAACAAAATGGATATACAAAAATATTATTATACAATAATAATAATATTTGAAAGAACAATGTTATCCTAGTGGTTGAAAAATCAACTTTCCACTCTAGGAAATGTGGGTTCAAGGTCTGGCGAAAGCTTGTGAACTGTACCAACCCACACTAGACCAGCGCGGCAGATTCTGGAACTATTCCTTATTATGAGATGAGACTCGTGAGATAAGTGTTGATGATAATATGCTTTTTATGTGAATGTCATTTATGCAATAAATTATCTGTTGTTTCCATGTAATGTCGCTGTACATTGTCACTGACGCAGTGTCCATGTGTACTGTGCACTGTTATTTGACGGTTACAGTATGTAGGAAGACTTTCAATCTGTATACTTTCTTCACAAGCATATTAAGGTTCAAAAAAATTTCATTGTTTTTTGTTCAGAATTTCGAGTGTAACATATTAGCCTATTGTATAGGCCCTTACCTTAAATTTTTATTAAATACTAAGGAACAAAACAAGTTATAATTAATATTATTGGAAACCGGATTATATGCATTTGCATGTTACGCCTATTATCAGGCATATTTTTAGCCCTCATCAAGCGAACATCAAGGTTTTTTTCCAATTTTACTGCATATGTTAAGCATTTTTCGCGCAAAGCATATATATACCTTTTTGTAGCATGTAATGCGCATTATGCAAGCATATTTTAAAATTTTTTTCATGCATATTGGTATTCAATTATAATAATTACTGTTATCCGGTAACATTAAAAGTAACTCCTAAACGAATTAAAAATGAAATATATTAAAATTTCATTTTGTTAAAAACAATTTAATAGATACGTATGCGGCCGGAGCTACCCGTAAGGAATGAAGTTCAATTCATTTTTTACATTTCCGAATGTAATTTGGTTAGGAGATTTAGATTTTTTTGTTATATATTCGATTATATATATATTATTATATATTAGATTTTTTTGTTATATATCGGACAACGAAAAACTATTACTGCCCCTCAATGAGACTTTATATTACTCTCGGTCAGTAGACATCTTTACGTTATATTTTCTGCAATTTTCACACAAGTAATATAAAAAAAAAATCGAAAATTTTCATTTAATATTTTCGGAAAAATACTCATTAATTAAATTATAATTTTAAATACTAATATAATGTTATTGTATAATTAATGCGAAAAAAAAGTTGTGATGATTTAAAACAAATAAATAAGTTTTATCGACAACATGTTAAGTATTGAGGTCACATGTCGCTCGTTGCCAGATGCTCATAACTAGAACCCACACATAGACTCATGTAAGTTAGAAAGAGACAAAGAGAAAATAGCATGGAAGGGGCGGGGCATAAGCCTTTTCACGACGTGATGATTTCTACGATTCAACATCCATTGTTAAAAAACTTCATTCCAATAAAAGTTAAATTCCTATTTACATAGCATATAATATCCAATTATACAGCCTATAATACCAGTACAAATACAATTTTATGGGATTTTTAAATATTACAAGTCGCAAAGTGGTTAGTTACACAAAGCTATCATAAGATCGATTTATATAAAAGTTTTAATCTGCAATGGCTTACAGGGAGCCAGAAAATTCTCAGTTGTTATCGCCTTTCTCGAAAAACATGAAATCCTGAAAACAGCAGAATAATACGTTTTTAATAAGTATATTTAAAAATAAAAATAACACGTAACACAACGTAACGTAAACGTTACATATACGTTTGTTATCACTGAAAAGGTAGGCTGAATGGTGTAGTACACTGCCATCGATTCACCAGTTACGTTTGCGACCTACTATGGAATACGAGGCGGCCTATTGCCATACATCGGTCACAAATCCAGACTAGCCACTGTTACTAATTTCAACTAGAAATTTTAATTGAAATTCAATAATACCCGACCCGTGAATCAACCCCAGTACCTCTCGATCAGCAATGGGGATTCGCAACCATTGGACCAAAGAGGCAGATCGAAGAAGTAATTAAAACCAATGTTAACTAAACATGTTTTTACAATAACATCTGTACAATGTGACGTACCTCATCATCCAACAAGTAAACAAATTGGAAAACTTACAATGAGGAAAGCCGCACCCAATAAGACCGCTTTAATCCTGACATCGAGGTCCATTGGAAAAGAGATTGCAAAGTAATCTGCGTCAGTGAACGCCTCCCGCGCCAAGCCAGACCACTGCTTGGTTATTTTACCAACTTTTCTTTCACCATCTTTCGAGTAGATCTGTAATAATAAGGATAATTTAATGTTTAATGCCTCCTCTCAAAAGTTTAACAATAATACATCGAAATCCAAGATGGCTACAAAATATTTATATAAAAACTTTAATCCTTACTGAGGCAATTGCTGACTTATATATATATTTCTAAGTCTATATTATTATGTGTGTAAACATTAATGAAATAGTTAACAGTAGAATGATTTTGCAACACATCTGTACCCCTGTACAGGCATGTCCCTACATGCCTTGATTTTTACACAGGGAACTACAATCTTTTTGGCACAGCACTCTTTCAAAATATAACATCCTATCCATAGTTGGTTGAGATTGTCACTACCAAGGTTTCGCTAACATCAAACATAGTCATAAGAAACTCACTTTAAAATCAACTTCGCCGCAGAACGAGCAAGTGAACAGGGGCCCCTTGATTTGCAGCACCACGTCATCGTTCTGGTTCTTGACGACGTACAAAGGTTTCAAGATGGACCACTGCTGCTCGATGGAGCCGATAAGCGTGCCGGGCGGCGCGGTCACCTCGATGCTCTGCAGCCAACAGGGGCAGAGGCACGAGTCGCAGGCCAGGGGGCGGTGCATGTGGATCACCTGGAAGGATAAAACATATACATAAAAGTTAAAGTACACTACATAACACACTAACTCATCTGGAACTGGAACACTGCAATGCTTTATTTTTTAATGATAATGCTCTCATCAGATTGTGATATTATTTTATATTATGATATTTCACATACAAAAATATTGCCTGCCTGCGTCGTTGGTCGTGTTGGTTCTAAGCGCAACTGCCAATCGGGAAGGTCAAATCTCGGGTCGCGCGCTATTAGATTTTTCTAATTTAAATTTTTTTGTAGTGGCTCGAAGTATGTTTCGTGCCCGGTGTAAAGCAATAGCCACACCATTCCATAGTGGGACGTAAATGTAACTGGTGAAGAAACATGGGAGTGTACTACACTCCTCTACTTACCTATATGGGGATTCCAAGCGTGATCTTTATTAAATCGAACTGACTATAGTTTAACGAAATAATTAATAATTTTTAATAACTTAAAACTATTTACTAACAAAAACCTATTTAACGTATGAAAATTTGCATGCCACATTTTGGCTAATGTTACATATTGTGACTGCCGAACGGGAGGGCCTGAGTTCGATTTCCGGGTCGAGCACTACTAAAAATTTTCTAATTTAGATTTTCTAGTAGTGGCTCGGAGTCTGGATAAGTGCCCTGTATATGGCAATAGGCTCACCACCTATTCCATCGTGGGACTTAAAAGTAACTGGTGAAACGTGGGAATGTTCTACAT